>JANAVB010013397.1:18015757-18315757 GCA_029216955.1 Iris pallida | reverse complement strand
GGCTGGAGTCTGCTTGATGCGTAGCTGGCTTGCTCACTAGCTCGCATCTGAAAAGCGGGTGCGGGTCGTGATAACTCCAATCCTCACCATCATTGAATACAAAACTTGCTCATTGGCTTGGCTTATTTGTTTCAGTCGGAAGATCTAACTGTACACAAGATTCAAAATCAGTTTAAACTAAAATCCCACGCCAACCCGTATTCATCCTACCCATCGTGCAAGACTTGTATCCTGTCCAAATATACATCAGTAGCAGATATTGTTATCTTCAGTACTCGCCACCAGACACTTTCTTGCCATTACTGCATATTAGTGCTGCACACGACCTTCAGTCAAGAAAAAATGGAATAGAAACAAAGCATGATATACCTGAGTCGTACACAGTCCACTTTAACCTCCTTGTGTCCGATCCAAATGTTTTGAAACCTAAGAACTCCTTTGTGAACAATTGTTGAACACTTGGTGTTCGGAACAACAAAACCATATTATAGAGTTCGAATAAAATCATGGTGATCAAGATTCTAAACCTGGCTATATGGAGTCTTGTCGATCAACCCAGATCTAACAGAAATAATTCAGATTGATTTGATCACAAATAATTCGATGACCATAATCAAATTGACCAACCGATCAAGAACAAGAAATGAATAGAGAAATATCAAACTACTGATTCAAGAACTCACTAATCGGTTAAGTAGAAGGATTCGAACTTGCAACAGAGTATTCGGCAATCAATGGTGGTTCTCCACTGCTACATTCGAAGAAGATGGTGCCGATCGATCGAACGTCTCCACCGATCGATAGGAATTTGGATTGATTGATTTGATCTACAAATTGAGATCGATTGATCAAACTAAGAACAATGAAGCAAAAAATCAAATGGAACTCACTAATGATTTTGGCTATAGATGGAGTCGTCGATCCTCCTAAAGAGAAGAAGACGCTTTCGCCGATCGGTAACCGTTGATCGCTGCTCGTGGATCTGGTTTGGAGGATGGCATTGCCTCATCTCTTGTCATCGACTTGTCGTTACTGTGCTAATATCGATCCGGTCACCATAGATAAAGCTCTAGAGCTACGAATGAACTGATAAGGGGGAAGGAGACGTCATTGTCACCTTAATGTCAAGGACCGCCTAGGCGTCACTGACATAAGGGATCGCCATGGCCGATGATGACTAGTCGTCGCTGGAAAAAAGAAGACGGAGAGGAGAATTCGACAGGACTTCGCTATAAGAGAGTGGAGTAAGGAATAGAGGGAAGGTAACCTGTTTATAGGCCTGCAGTTGGTGGTGACCGTTACTTTTATGCGACGGAGACACGCTGGAGAAAGGCTGTGGGAATGGACGGACAAGACCGAACGGTTAGGTCGATTGGAGAGATCCTTCAGGAAGCTCCTCGAACGTCGAGAAACCAACGTTGTCGTAGGCGCTGTAGGGAATAACTCTGGGGGTCTGGGACTTGCTGTAATTAAAGGAAAGATGAAGAAGTTGTAATTAAAGGAAAAATGAAGAAGCTGTAATTAAGGAAAAATGAAAGTAGAGAAGAATAACTCGGGGGTCTGGGACTTGCTGTAGGGAAATTGGTTTTAGTCCAATTTCGTAGGTTTGATTAGATATGGGCTTTACATAGGCTAAGGGCTTTTAGGAAGAATGAAAAGGAAATGAATTGTTTGATTAAGAGGACTTGGGCTAGATTATATGGTTGTGGCCTTGGTGCAGTGAAAATAGGTTAAAAAAAACTATCTATATGTATAGCTAAAACCTAAAGTACACTTTAAAAGTATACAATATTAGAGAATTACAAGAATTTCTAACTAATAATTAATTTCTAGAAATATAGGTCAGGCGGAACTTTTATTAAAATTGGAAAAATGGGGGTTACTGTCATGCCCCATAACGAGAATAACGGCAAGTGGAGACGGAGCAGGCCAGCTACATAATACCAAAGTACTCTATTACTCTAAAATAATATATAAGCTATCAAGACATGGGGGTTACTACTACAAGCCAACAGTCAATCCTAGTTCGAACGATCCTAGGTATCTCAATTATAGGCAAAAATACAAAGTACAAGAAGTATGACCATCAGACATAAAATAGTAAAGCATCCCAAACTATATATATATATGGATGATCATGAAGCTAGTAATAAAAAGTTAAAAACTAGCAAGAGTAATAGTCATACATGATAAGCTCTAGCTATAGTCTAGAATAGGCAAATCATGTTTAGGCCTGCAGGCTAAATATCAAGATCCAAAATACGAGCTAAACACATGCTCGGAGGCTAAACACCACAAAAGAATAAAGTACATAACTAGTGGGAGCATGATATAGGAAAATCCACTAAGTTACTCTGGTGCTCCGGGTAGTCACAGTCGAGTAGATGGTATGGGAGATCCTTTGGGCTCCTCTATCAAATCTGGCCAAACAAAACCAGTGGGGTCAGACCCCCAATAGCAAGTACCACAAAGAAAGCCAAACTTATGAACTAAAACCAACAATAACTAACATAGCAATGGATATAGACAGAAATAAGTAAATACGGATCGAGACTCGTGCACTACCAATGGACTTATCCCGAAAATAGAAAAGACAATAAGCAAAACAACATAGAGCATAGGGTAAATAATATGTATCATAATGTAAACTGTTGATATGTAAGATAAATGGAAACATGTGAACATATGAGATAAACTGAGTATGTAGAGAAATGGTACATGTGAGCATGTAAGATAACTGGAACATTAGAGCATATTAGATAACTGGGACATGTGAGCATGTTAGATAACTAAAACACGTGAGCATGTTAGATAATTGGGACATGTTAGCATGTTAGAACTATATAGAATGAAAAATGATAAGATGACTTAGGAACTATTCCGGAACCTAAGTTACAACCCTTAAATCAAACAAGGATCGGGGCTGTAACCCTTCTCCTAAATAGAACATAGTCTCTAATCAATGCACAACATAGGAATCATGTATAACATGTGAGTACTGAATAGGACGACGAATGACAAGATTACTAAAAAACTATTCCGGAACCCAAGTTACAACCCGTAAACCAAACAAGGACAGGGGCTGTAACTATTCCCCTGAACAGAACTTAGTCTCGAATTATTTATCGACAAAAATAAAACCTAAACAATAATGTGCTTGTTTGCCATTGAATATAAAAGAAAAGAATTTTTATAGGAGGACTGGACTTTTACTTCACAATACAAACTCGCTCGCACAAATAGAGCCTAGGAATAAAACCTAGGAAAAGCAATCTAAGTACAATTGTTTAGTTTTTCTGGGGGGGTGACGCTAGAGGCTCGGGAGAGTGCTATCAACTCTGCCTTACTCCTTGGACGATCGGACATCGCTTTGGCTCTGGCGAAGAAATGCTCTTGCTGGGTGCTCTTTGCTATATATCTCTCTCTGTGTCTCCGCCGTTCTCTGTCCATTCTTTTGCAAGGGAATGGCCCCTTGCTATTTATAGGACTTTGTGATAAGTATGGTGTACAGTAATTGCTCTTTAAAAAGTAGTATGGCCTCCAGAGTGTCGATGCATTGGCGATCACTGGTACCGTTTTGGTCGTTGTTCGTCATGAACGTCGTCCTCACATGAGAAAAAATGGAAGGAACGGTGGACGACGTGCCCTCCGAATCATACCCTTGCACAGAAAAGTCGTCAAGGTATGTAGGAATGTTCTTCTCTGGTTTGGACTCAGAAGGAGTGGTACTCCCAGCTTCAGAGCTTGCCTCGTCTTGAGAGTTGTGGATGTCCTCGGGGACGTCAGAACCTGCTGCATCTGTTGGAGGAACTGTTTTCCCTGGATTATCTTCTTGGAACACCAGATTATCGTGGATGTTCGAAGGAGTGCTACCCCCGGCTCCAGCGCCTTCCAGAGATGTGGACGACGAATCTCCAAGTGTGGCAGATTTCATTTTTGAGCGGGTACCTTGGTAAACTCCTCCTGTAACGGTCGTGGACAACTGCTTAGAAGAGAGTTTCTTGGTTACGCTGGTTGAGATTTTTGGGCTGGAGACATTTGTTTTCTTCCCTCTCCCGCCGACAGGGATCTTCTGAGCAGAATTGCAGGAGGCGATAAGAAGCGCCTCTTCCTCTGAGCTTGGTTGTTACAGTCGTTGAAAGATGGACCGTCGGTCTTCTTGTACTGCAGCATTATTGTAGCAGTAGTTGACAATGACTTGGGTACAGTGATGTCCATGGAAGGACTCTCTGCACACCGAGGCTTCTTCTCTTTCCTTGCGCTTATGAAGGATCACGCCACGCAAGTCATGTGCATCTCGAGCAAACTTTACACCTATTTTATGGGCCCGAAAATCCCGAGCGTCCGAGTGTGTTGACATCAGGTTTGATCTATGATTGTTGGGAGACTCTTGGGAACCACTCTATCCGTTTACCGCCGGGGGCTGGACTCGAGTGGTTCTGTAAAACTTTCCATCGGAGGCCCGCATAACAGTAAGCGGAGCGCTCGAATGGTCAGAGGTTGGGACAGCTGACTAAGCTCGCCGAGCCCGCGTTATCCTAGACTTCTTCGCTCTAGCACCTGAGGGTGCATAGTATAAAGAATCCAAATGGTGCCGTACAGAGTCTGGCATATTTTCTTGGGAGCATCTGGAGTCAGGACCGCATGAGAGGCGGTCAAAGACTGAACTCAAGCTGCATGGAGCAGATGATCTACGGCTGGGATTGGTGGACGCATAGGCTGTCTTTATGTCGCTGGCATTTGTGGCCGCATAAGCAGTTTGTATGCGGCTAGGAGTTGTGGCCGCCTGGGCCTCCTTCATGCGGCTGGCAGTTGTGACCGTATGAGCCTTCTCCATGCGGCTGGCAGTTGTGGCCGCATGAGCTTTCTCCATGCGGTTAGAAGTATTGGCCGCATGAGCCTTCTCCATAGGGTTGGCCTTTGTGGCCGCATGAGTCTTCATACGGTTGGCACCCGTATGCGGCTTCCGCACAGAGTTCCCCCTTGTTTTCGCAAGTCCAGCATCGTAGTGCTTTCCTCTGCCGGACTTGGAGACAACAGGGTTCTCTGTGGCCAGAGGGGGCCACATGCCAATCTCCGCCGTCCTGGGTAGCAGAGAACACTTCGTCCAGATCTTGGGATGGAGCAAATGTTTTGGGCCTACACTCCCCGCGGGCCTTCTTCCTACGGGCTCGCTTCTGGACCGGGCCAGCTCTCCCGTCGGAGAGCATTTCTTCAAACGTATGTTGGTCGAAGCGGATGACCAGCATCTGTTGTGTGGAGCCAAGTTTGGCTGCGTTCGATTGCGTCACCAACTTCTCAGCCATGGAGAAGTTAGTCCCCAGCAGAGTCGCCATCGTGTTTGCCATTAATTATAGAAGAACAGAATAGTTTTATGGGAGGACTGGACTTTTACTTCACAATACAAACTCGTTCGCACAAAGAGAGCCTAGGAATAAAACCTAGAAAAATCAATCTAAGTACAATTGTTTAGTTTTTCTGGGAGGTGACGGTAGAGGCTCGGAAGAGTGCTATCAACTCTGCCATACTCCTTGGATGATCGGACGTCGCTTCGGCTCTGGCGAAGAAATGCTCTTGCTGGGTGCTTTTTGTTCTATATCTTTCTCTCTGTGTCTCTGCCGCTCTCTGTCCAGTCTTTTGCAAGGTAATAGCCCCTTGCTATTTATTGGGCTTTGTGATAAGTAGGGTGTGCAGTAATTGCTTCTTAAAAAGCGGGTGGTCAGGGATTCGTTAAGATTTGTCTTGATCCTGTTTGTTGAAAATCAATCCGGGCTGTTAACGTTGATTGTAACAAATTTGGACAGTTAATGTTGATTACACTAAATCTGTATAGTTTGTTAGAAATTAATCTGGGCAGTTAATGTTGATTGCAACAAATCTGTATTGTGATGATTTGTTGATAGCATCAAATCCGATGGGATAAGTCTTGGTCAATCTTCTGCCACGTGTCCCAACAGCCATTACGCTGAGAACCGTACAAACGCGGGGGAATAAGTCTTAGTCGATCTCCTGCCACTTGTCTCTACTGCCATTATGATGTGAGCCGCATAGATGGAGCGTCCTGGCAGAGCCGCATGAGCGTGGCCCCGACTACCAAGCCGCATGAAGGTGACAGCCGCATGAGAGTGATAGCCGCATAAGAGTGAACCCCAACTGAACTGCATAAGGGTGGCCCCCACAATCCGAGCCGCATGAGAGTGGCAGCCGTATGGGGGGGTGGCCTCCAACTGAACCGCATAGGGGTGCTTGATACACCCAATATTTTGTCTCCTTAAGGCTTCTATGTTGCCTGACTTTTGTTTTTGCTGTGACAGTGTCGATGACTATCCCTTTGCTTAATGAAGTCCTTCTGGCAGCTTCTCTCTGCCAAATATGAGTTGATTTTGACGAGGAGGTCATTAACCCTGCGAAGGTTGCTATCCTGCAGAATCAGCCTTCCGAGAGACTGCTACAAATCCGGGATCAGTCGCCTGTTTTCCTCCAGAGTATGATGGAGAGCGGCAAACTGAATTTTGCCGAGTCCGAGGATGCGACTTTCTTGAAACTTGCCTTTCTATTTGGTGACCGCTTGACCTCCACCGAGGCGAAGGTACTGAAGATCAAGAAAGACTAGTTCTTCTCTGCGAAGGGCATGGTTCTGTACATGTGGCAACTTGAACGCCAATTGTAGCTGATGGCCTTCTACCGTTCGGCTTCCAAGAGAAGGATGCCATAGGAAATTACTCCTTCTCAAGGAGGGGCAGTGGGGGGTACCCTTTCTATTGATGTTACTTCGAATCAAAGGGATACCTTGGCCGCCTCGCGAGCCGGGCCCTCGTTCGGTTGCCGAACTTTGTGCCATGGGAGCCTTTATAGTGATGTCCCGAATGACACCTTTGCCTTTGGTGCTTCGACCTTTGCAAATCGGATGCTAACATTGAAGGTCATGTATCCGAAATGTGGCTTTAGGGTTGAAGGTTGGCATCACCATGTGCCGAAGTAGGAGAAGTTGACCCTTTGGGTGTTGTCGAAGTTCAAGGCTGAGCTTAAAGAGATTGGGCTGACGACCGCTATCCGTGCCACACAAGCAGACGTGGATCTCAACAAGCATATGTTCCTTGCACTCTTGGAAATGTTTAATACCTACACTGGCACTTTTTTTTACTCCAGTGGAGGAGTTGGGATTGTCTCTCCATGAGATGTACGAGGTGTCCAAGCTTTTCTGGTGCTCGAAACCGTACGAGAAATATTTCTCGACAAATGAAGAGATCCTAGTTCTGAAAAAAAGGACCCGGAGATGATGGCTGTTTTCAAAGAGGTGGCGAGCCATCATTATCTAATGCAACGGAAGGACAAAGGTAAGACACAGCCTCACGTGACTGCTTTGAGGGATTACGTCTTCAAGCAGGACCTGGCGGATTCTTCGAAAATTTGGTTTACGACTCCGCAGGGGCTGAAACCCGCGGAAGTAACCTCCGAAATGAGCCGACTAGGCGAGAAGGCCCCCCGTTTAAATGAGAGTGGCAAAGATGTGTACAGCTGTTTCTGGCATTGCGTGCACCGGATGTCGTCCAAGGCAGTGTTGACTGCCTACTTGATGATATGGCTCCGGGACTGTGTGTTTTCAGGTGGGTCAGGCTCTGTGGAGATGGTAACCCGGAACCTCATTTTGCCAGCAGTGAAACTAGTTTTTTGTCGCCCTTTGGCTCTCCTTCCCGCGATGGTGTGTAACCTGCTGCGGGGTTTGAGGGATTTTGCTGACGACGTGGTCCGTGAGAGGGGCATAAAAGACAACTTTCTCCGCGCTGAGCTACCATTCCATTATCTAATGGGATTGTTGATTTTGCATCACCTGAACGTGATGAGTCCGTGTCCTGAAGACGATTACGTTGAAGGTGACGACTTTATCCGCCGCTTCTATAAGAGGAAGTGGCTGTACACCGGCGTCCCCATCTGTAGGAGAGTCTTATTTTATCTTCAGGGGTGGGAGATCGTCAAGGTCAGTCCCATCTTCAAAGATTTCGAGGCTGACCAAGATTTGGAAGACTCTGGTGAGGATGCGATCACTCTACCGAAATGGGGGATTTGTTGGTTGCAGAGTATTCGGCCTTCCCACTTGGTCTACCTGTTTGCCATTGACTGTAAAACAACAGAACAATTTTATAGGAGGACTGAACTTAGACTCACAATACAAACTCGCTCGTACAAAGAAAGCCTAGGAATGAAAACCTAGGTACAACAATCTACGTACGATTGTTTATTTTTTATTATGGGGGGTGACGATAGAGGCTCGGGAGAGTGCTATCAACTCTGCAGTACTCCTTGGACGATCGGACGTAGACTTGGCTCTGATGAAGAAATGCTCTCGGGATGTGTGGGAAGATTCTTCTATGCGCCGTCGCTCTCTCTGTGCCTTTTTCTCTCTGTGTGTCCAGTCTCTCCTCTTTTTTGTAAGATAATGGCACCTTGCTATTTATAGGAGTGGAATGGGATAAGTAGGGTTTGTAATGATTGCCCCTTAAATAGTGGGCGGTTAAGGATTGGTTAAGATTTGACTTAATCTTGTTTTTATGTTGATTGCAACAAATCTGCATCATTTATTGATCCGGGTAATTATGATGATTGTAATAAATTTGCTTGTTGTGATTTGTTGATAGCAACGAATCCGGGTGGGTAAATCTTGGTTGATCTTGTGCCATGTGTCTAACCATCTTTATGCTGCGAGCCATAGGAACGCGGGGGATTAAGTCTTAACTGATCTTCTGCCACGTGTCCTAACCGCGAGCCGTATAGACAAGGTATCCTCACAGAGCCGCATGCGTGTGGTCTGGTAGTTGAGCCGTATGATGGTACCCCCCATGATCCGAACCGTATGAGGGTGGCAGCCGCATAGGAGTGACCTCCGAAATCTGAGCCGCATGAGGGTGGCTCCCCATGATCCGAACCGCATGGAAGTAATAGCCGTATGGGGGTGGCCTCCAACTGAACCGCATAAGGATGGCCACGTGTTCAGAGCAGCATGGGTGTGGCCTCCCAGAATCTGAACCGTATGGAAGTAATAGCCGCATGAGGGTGGCCTCCAACTGAACCGCATAACGATGACCATGTGTTCAGAGCCGCATGGATGTGGCCTCCCAGAATCTGAGCCGCATGAGGATGGCCACGTGTCAAAGCCGCATGGGTGTGGCCTCCCAGAATCTGAGCCGCATGAGGATGGCCCCCATGCTCCGAGCCGCATGAGAGTAGCAGCCGCATGGGGGTGGCCTCAAACTGAACCGCATAAGGATGGCCACGTGTTCAGAGCCGTATGGAAGACCTTGAAGCAATCCGCATGAAGAGCTTTGGAATTTGGTGGATCATGTCAGCTATAGAGATTTTCTTTGTTTCCCTAGGAGCACGCCATTATGTCAGAGTCACCATTACAGCTTTATGTCAGAGCTGTCAATTCTTTTTTATGTCAGAGCTGCCTTGTTGTGTCAGAGTATTAAATGAGGTCGCTGATTGATGGCCAGCTGTAGAGGCGAACCGTATAAGGCCACGTGGCTTTTATCCGAGCCGCATGGCTATGTTGGAGACCTTTGAGCCACATGAAGCTCTAGGGGACTCTTGAGCCGTATGAAGCTCTGAGAGATTTTTTTGAACCGCATGAGACTCCCTTTGTTTTGAGTCGTATGGACTTTCCTGTTCTTTTCCATGCTTCTACAAACCCCCTTCAAAGTTTTAATTTGTAAAATTGAAATACTTTGAATAAGAAGCATGCCTATGTTCACAAAAGCTCTTCTGGCCGCATAGGATATTCTGGCCGCATGGACTTCCTAGCCGCATGGCCTTCCTGGCCGCATGGACTGCTCTGGCCGCATGGACCGTTCTGGCCGCATGCTGTCCTTTCTGCCATGTATGCGTCTCATTTAATGGCCATTGATTTTGTCTTGATTTGTTTCGGATTTGAAGCCGCTTTTTGGGGCAGGATCCTAAGGGTCAGTTTTAAATATCCAGATTTTGCCTCGATGACCGAAGCGTCAATTTTGTTCTTTAGGCGGCGTATGATCGAAGCGTCCCTCGGTCTATGAGCCCCCTGTCCGCCTATAAATAAGAGCAATCTTTTTAGAGAAACTTTTTACTTTTTTCTTTTATTTGAACCTCTCTTGCCCTAGGCTGCCGTCTTCTTCTTCTTCTTCGATCGTCCGATGGCCCCCAAGACTTCCAAGGCTGCGACGAAGGGTAAGGGAGTGGCTTCTACGTCGACTGCGATGCCTGAAGCTCATCCCGACGTCCACCCTTCCATTGCTGGTAAGAATTATGGAAGAAATTATATGGACTCAGATCCTAACCATCATGGCTATGTCGCATATTTTATGTGCTGGCCTTCTTCGTCTTCATGAATCTGAATACTGTGCTATGTGTGCCACATGTGCATCCAAAGTCTGAGCTGCATGGGGGTATACTCCATGTTCGAGCCGCATGAGAGTCGTCTTGCGGTCGCAAAAGCACTTCCTAAGTTGAACCGTATAAAGACTCGTCGAATCAGAATCGTATTAGTCCCTCTGAATCGAACCGCGTGAAGTCCCATCAAACAGGACCGTATAAGCTCATCTGGACTGGGCCGTATAATGCCCTGCTAAGCAGAACCGCATGAACTCATCTGAACTGGGCCGCATGAGGCCCCATCAAATCAGAACCGCAAAAGCTCACGCTAAACAGAGCCGCATAAGCTTACGCTAATTAGTGCCGCATAAACTCATATTCAAACAGAGCCGCATGAGCTCTTTTAAACAGAAACGCATAAGCTCGCGCTAAACAAGGCCGCATAAGCTCATCTAAAATGGGCCGTATGTGACCCCCACCAAATCAGAGCCGCATAAGCTCATATGGACTGGGCCGCATAAGCCAAAAAATACTAAGTGGTTTTGTCTAGCCATCTTTTAACTTTTTTCTTTTGTCTTTCTCCAGTGAATCTGCCAGTTAATGCCGCGGGAGAGCCTCTGGTGGGTCACGCCCAATCTACTGTGAGCTATCGGTATGACCACATAGTCGAGTATGTGGCGAACCAGCTTCCAAAAGACGAACCGTTGGAAAGGCTGGGTGCTATCAAGAATCAGTCCTTTCACTTTCTCTGTGCCATGATGAACTCGAAAAAACTGGGGGGAGAATATATGAAGCCTGCGTTCCTCTTCGGAGACGCTCTGACTGTGAAGAATTCCCAAGTTCTGGATGTATTTGAGAGCTGGGACTTCATTTATGACAAAATGGCGATCCATATTCCCCTGATGGAGCGTCACTTCCCACATTCATGGTTCAACATATTGCCTATGACCAGGACGATGGAGGATTCCCTGACTCCGACACGAAAAAGGATAATTGTGGGAAAAATTCACTACAACAATAACATGCGGTCAGTGTACACGGGCAGGATACCAGTCAGTCGATACGTGATGGGGTTGGACCCTGGCAGTAGGGTCCCAATTTCACATTCTCTGAAGCTGACACTTTCATAAACCAACTTACTCAGAAGGGGACCTATCCTGTTGGCCGACTGTCGCTGCCGAATTGGATACACCCTCTTCCCTCATGGACCAACCTGTCCACATAGATTGTACGGAAGTACAAGACTCTTCTGCGCGAGATTGGACTTTACCACGCCATTCGTGGCACCAGCTGTGGTTTGCCCATAAATAAGAAATTGTTCATGGCTTTGCTGGAAATGTATAACTGCCGCACGGGGACTTTCTTTACACCTGTGGGAGAGATGGGGCTCGCTTTGCACGAGATGCATGTAGTCTACAAGCTACCTTGGGGAGACAAAGTTTTTGAAATGTATACTCCGACGACCGAAGAGTTCGAGGATATGGAGCAGCGGTTCCCGGTTTTCGTAGCTGTCTACCAGGAACTACTGTGTCATCACAGTACATTGCACTAGATATCCATCAAGAAGGACGACAGCTCAGAGGGGAACCTTCCCCATACTAAGTCCTGGCTCACCAACTTTTTTAAACTGGTGCCTCAGGTCGGGTTTCTTCCCGCGGTCCTCAAACTCACGAGGAAATACAGAGCCAAGTGTCGTCGACCAAGAGATCGAGGGCCACAGGAGACATATTTGGGAGTAAAACTGACTCCTTCAGCTATTTTTACCAGAAAACCCAGTCGATGTCCGAGAAGGCTCTCCTGGCGGGATTCCTGATGGTATGGCTGCGAAATTGCGTTATCTCAGGCGGGGCTGGTTCTATCGAGAGAATCAGCCGTAATTTCATCCTCCCTATTGTGAAGCTGGTCTTCGGAGTCAGGCTAGCTCTACTTTCGGCTATGGTGTGCAGTATACACCGTAGCCTTCGCATTTTTACGTCCAAGGTCATCGCTTGTGACGCGACAAAGGACTTTGAACGTGTTGAACTGCCATACCACTATCTGATGGGGTGGTTGCTGATGCATTGCCAGTCCTTAATTTGGCCTGGCCCCGAGGAGGCGTGACTGCAGATGACGCCTTCATCTTCCAATATCGTCGCATGCCTTAGGATTGCGAGACTATGTGCGCTTGTAGGATGGCGCTGTCAAGAGCGGACAGATACAGTTTTTTTGTATCTGTTCTTCGATTTACTGATGAGGAAATTAGGGCTGTACATCTGGATGGTACCGGGCCTTTCCACTTCTTAAATGGCAAAATACTTCTTTGGCTGCACAACATTCGCCCTTCTCACCTGGTATATCGCAACTGCAACACTGTCTATTTGGAGCCTTACCTGCCTAGCAGGTTCGCCCGACAGTTTGGGTATAGCCAGTTTTTCCTAGACAGCCCCAGCTCTTACCTGGGTTTTGAAGGCAGTATCCTTGATGGCATCAGAGCCTAGCATTATTATAATACGGTTCACACCCGTACTAGCTTCTCGATTCCCGATACTGGAGATTCAGGAGAGATCTTGTACTTGGCGGCCCTCTACCAAGTCATGGCGAATAAGACTCCTGTTGGTTTTGACCCGAGTACCAGCTTCATTGTTGGTACCGGCTTGGAGGAGAAACCCAAGGGGTCTATGGCGAGGAAGAAGCGGGAGAACACAGTCGATGTGCCAGACTCGAAGTCCAATAACACGGACGAAGAAGATGACGAGCACGCTCCCGACAACACTCTCCATCTTACGGATGAGGTGGTGGTGAATCAACCGCCTGTTTAGGCGAGCCCTTCTAGAAAGCGAAGCATGCCTGAGTCTGCTGGAGGCGGCCGAACCTACTCCGTGAAACGAGCTGCGGTTAGGCCTCGCCGGCTGCTCATTAAGGAGAGAGGCGAAGATGATGATGCCGTTTCGGAGGTGAATTGAATTGCGACCATCTCCTTCTTTATCTCTTTCTTTTCTTGAACTATGATCTAATCATTTTTCTCTTCTCTGTAGGCGTCGGAAGAGCCAGACTCTCGAGAACCGGCCGCTGTTTCTGAAGTCAATTCTGCCCTGACCACTTTGATTAGTGACATGTGCGTCGAGATTATTTTTGTCGGGGTTGTCTCGACGACGGCTGAGGGATCTCACGTTGCTGAGGTCTCGACCCAGGGCGATGGGGGCTCCGCTGAACGCATCCCCGTGACTGCTGAATTTCAGCAGTATGATGCTGACCCAGTCGTATCTCCTTCCGGGGCGGCTAGGGCAGAGGAACCAGTTGAATTCGGCTTAGAAGTCACTGGTGAGGGGACTACGACGGCTGTGAACAGACCTCAGCCTCCACAACCCTCCCCTGGTAAGATAAGCCAAATCTTGACTAGTGAGGAGGCTCATTTGCTCTATCATCACAATCTTCGGGTTAGACTGATTGATGGTTGCTCTGGACATACAGGTCCTGTCTCTTCACTACCAAAGACAGACATTGTCAGGGTAGGCTCTGCCAGCTGAGATCTGGTGCAGTGGAGTGGGCCCCCACCCCTTCTAACTTATATTGAGGGGCCTCCCGCTGGATCGAGTTCGGGAGATCAGATGGCGGCACAGCCAGGGCAAGGAGCAATGGTCCCTACGTCCTCCACTACTCATGTAGCTTCGAGGGTCGACCTCTCCGCCTTGCCGAGTATCCAGGTTTTTTGGGCTGCGGAGGAGGAGTTAGCTGCTATCCAAGCGTCTTTTCGCTCAAAATTTGTTTCTCTGGTGGCAGGGGTGGCAAGTTCTGGTGCGTCTCCTTCGATACTACCAGCTACACTTCCTTTGACGCCGTCATCTGTGGAAGTTCTGGATGAGGCGTCACAGGATGTGATTGACAGTTTCTACCGCCACTTAAAGAGAGGGATCGAAGCTGCTGTGGAGCGGGGGACCCCCTTTGCCTCGTCCCGACAATGCGCTCGTGGCCAAATTGAAATTCTTAAAACCCTCCCTGGTGGGGCAGAGATAGTTGCGCTTCTGGAGCCCAAATTGCTAGAGGCTGATCAGCTCGTGACCCAGTTTCTAGTGCTGCGATAAGCTGATCTATCTGCAGCCATAGATCAAGAGCGTGACTTCCTCACCACTACCCTGGAGAAGGTAAGAGCTGCACGAGATAAGTTTGAGCCGGTTATAATAAATAACCTCGGCGACCTATCTCTCCAGTATGACCAGCTGAGCTGCAGGAGCGAGGATTGTATGGCTCGGAAAGCGACCACCTCCCGCGGAATAGTCGATATAAGGGAGCAGATCCTCGAGCTCCAGAGGAAGCTGGCTTTCTTGGAATCTGAACTCGAAGCTTCCCGTGCGGATAAAGAGCTGATCGTTCAGGAGGTCGAAAAGGTCACTCGAGCTTCTGCTAGCCTGGAGCGTGCTCTGAAGAAGCTTGAGAATGGCTGGTGGGCTCATGCGCATCTGGTGGATGCAGAGCGGCTGACTCAGGAAGCCGAGCGCCAGGCTAAGTAGATGTTTGAGCGGTCCACTGTCTTGTTGAGGGACCGTCTTATGGAATTATGTATCGCCGAGCCATAGTCGGCCTTTTTCCTTCTTTTGTTTTCGTTCTTTTCCTTTCTTGAGAGGGACGTGGTCCCATAACAGGTAGTACCTTTGACTTTCAAATAAAAGAGTATGTTTTATTTTACCCTTCATTTGTATTTCTTATTACGTTTGTGGTGTTGTGGCATTTGCCCCACTGGGGACTGTTTGTGGACTTGCTACACTTGGTATACCATCGTTTTAGGTACGGATAACAAGTTTGATGGGGTTACTTAGAATAATTCCACAGTAAGGTGGCCATGGAAGTTCCTGGTATCGGGAGAAAGAATGCCATGGAGCAGCTGGGCTCCCGGGGCATGATGAGAAATGAGGCGCATGTACTAGGAAACTTAGTACAGCATTTATGGTCCACAGAGGACATTTGTGGTCAACAGAGTACATTTGTCGGCCTATTATTCTTTGTGTACTCCGGTCTTGGGTACGGATAATAAGTCGAGAGAAAAACCAACATACATACTCAGAGGTAATGAGAACGTGGTAAATATGAGGGTTTCTTCGATGGAGCCTTCCCACTCAGATGTAATGAGGATATGGCAGGAGTGGGCTCCATGAAGGATACATTGAACAACTCAGAGGTAATGAGGACGTGGAAGTTCTACATGTAGGGTGGTTTATTTTTGATGGAAGGAAAACAACTCAGAAGTAACATCGACATGGTTGTTTCAGAAAATTTGTGGATCTGTTACCCTTTTTATGTACTGAAGGTGCGGGTATTGGATCATGAGGAGGGAGCTCTTTTAGGGGGAAAGTTTAGAGGTATGATCATACATGACCTACTACCTAAAAGATGCGATATAGATTCATCTGTAGTGACCAGAGTATGAGTTCAGTGGTACTTGCGGGTACATAACTCAACACTCTGGGAGTTTCGGAGTCTGAATGTAAGTTCAGTGGTACCGGAGGGTACATAACTCAATAATCAGGGAGATTTGGAGTCAGAATGTAAGTTCAGCGGTACCAGAGGGTACATAACTCAACACCCTGGGAGATTTGGAGTCAGAACGTAAGTTCAGCGGTACCCGAGGGTACATAAGTCAACACTCTAGGAGATTTTGGAGTCAGAACGTAAGTTCAGCGGTACCAGAGGGTACATAACTCAACACCCTGGGAGATTTTGAGGTTGTCATTTCAGACATAATACTTCTTTAGGAACTTGACGTTGATGGGCAACATGAGCAAGTCTCCGTTTTGTTTTGCGAGGCGGTAAGCTGCATTGGAGAATACAGCCTCGATGATGAATGGGCCTTCCCACTTTGGCTAGAATTTTTCGACAGTTTTGTGTGTCATAACCATCGGCCTCCGAACTGCCAAAACGAGATCGCCCACTTGGAATGTTCTGAGTTTAACCTTCTTGTTGAAAGCCCCCGAGATACGTGCTTGGTACAGCTCGATTCATTGTTGAGCTAGCAGGCATTTCTCATCTAGGGCCTCCAACTCTTGTAGTCGACGATGGTGATTATCATCTGTCGCCAGTCGGTAGGTGAGAGCAACGCAGAGTAAGGGGATTTAAGTCTCTAATGGAAGAACTGCCTCACTTCCATATACCAGAGAGAATGGTGTGTTCCCAGTGGTCGTTCGTACTGTAGTACGGTATGCCCATAAGCATTCGCCAAGCTTCTCATTCCATTCGTATTTGTTTGATGACACAAACTTTTTGAGAAGTTTGATGATTATTTTATTGAACGCTTCTGCCAACCCATTTACTGTCGGATTGTACGGCATTGAAGCAACATTCTGGATCTGGTGTTTGTCGCAGAACCGATAGAAGGCGTGGCTTGCAAACTGCGGCCCGTTGTCGTGGATGATCCTTCGGGGAAGTCCAAAGCGATAAATGACGTGATGCTTGAGGAAGCAGATCACGTTTGAATTCTTCACTTCTACCAGCGGAATAGCCTCCGCCCATTTGGAGAGGTAATCTGTGATTGCGAGTATGACGCGATGTCCTCGGGATGAAGGCAGAGTGATCGGACCAATGATGTCCATTCTCCATGCTTCGAATGGCCAGGATGCCACCGTTGGATGTAGAAACTCGGATGGCTGGTGGATGAAATCTGCATGGACTTGACAGGCTTTGCACTTTCGTGTATAGTCTATTGCATCTGCAACCATCGTGGGCTAGTAATAGCCCATTCGGCGAAGGCGGTCTTACAACTTTGGGCCAGGCTGCTGGGCCGTGCAGACGTCGTCGTGAGCTTCGTGTACAGCTTCCTTGGCTTCTGTATTTGACAGACACCGAAGCAGTAATCCATCGTATGATCGCCGATACAGCATTTTTGTCTCTGTATCGAAGAAGAATCTTAAGGAACGTCTTCTGATAGAAGTGGCTTCCTTCGGATTCTCTGGCAGGATGTCGTAGACTACGAAGTCTATAAATGGCTATCTCCAGTCGGGTGCTTCGTCGACCGTCTAAGCAGAGTAACTCTCAACAGATTGAACATTATTCCTGGGACAGACCAACTCACGGCTTATTATGTCAACCAGATGATGAGCATGATTCGGTACAGCTAGGGAAGCGGCCAGGCCTGCTAGGGCATCGGCTTCAATATTCTGGAGTCTGGGAACATGTTCTATGAAGAATCCTTCTAAGGACGAGATGATATCGATCACTATTTGGTGATAAGGGATCATATCTTTATGGAGAACCTCGTATGAACCCCAGATCTGATTGACGATTAACTGCGAATCGCTGTATTCTTCCAGATACTCTACCCCCAGCTCCTTTGTAAGTCGGAGGCCAATGACCAAAGTGTTGTACTCGACCACATTATTTGAACAGTGCTTCGTGAGGGAGTAGGCCCGATTGATCACCAGCCCAGAGGGAGAAATCAGCACCACTCCGACTCCAGCGACGATGTTGCCTTTGGGCCCAGTTCTGGAAGTGCCATCGAAGAATATTCGCCAGATGGCATCATGGGAAATCGCATTTGAATTGGCGACCTCATCTAGAATCTCTTCGTCTATTCTGGTTGACTCCGAACCTGGATGAGCTGCTAAAAAGTCTGTCAGAGCTTGACCTTTAACAGCCTTCTGCGGGACGAAGATCATGTGGTAGGGAGACAGTAATACCGCCCAGGTAGCGAGGCGGAAGCTAAGTGCACCTAGCTTAGTCATGAGGACCCTGAGAGGGTTGACTCTTGATATGACATTGATGGTTTGTCCCATGACGTAGTATCGCATCTTCTGAATGGCGAAGACCAGAGCAAGGCACTCTTTTTCCACGGTAGTGTATCGATGCTCCGGCCCCGTCATCATTCGGCTGAGGTAATATATAGCTTGCTCATGGCCTGCATCGTTGTTTTGTGCTAGCAGAGCACCGAGAGAATACTCCATTGCTCGTACTAGAGCAGGAATAGTTTTCTCGCGACTGGGGCCACTAGGACTGGAGGGTTCGTCAAATATTCTTTGATGTTGTCGATGGCGCGTTGGCATTCCTCATCCCATATGAATGAAATGCCCTTTTTCATGAGGTGGGTGAATGGCTAACATCGTCCGGAGAGGTTAGAGATAAACCTCCTGATGTAGGCTAGCCTCCCTTGAAGGCCTCAGAGTTCAAGGAAATTTCTCGGGGGACCCATCTCCATAATTGCCTTCGTCTTCTCAGGGTCTATGTGGATACCCTGGGAAGTAATGATGAAATCCAAGAATTTCCCGCTGGATATGCCCAAGAAGAATTTTGTGGGATTCATCTTCAAATTGTTCGCTCACATCAGGTCGAACACTGTCCTCAGATCATGCAGATGATCTTCCTTAGAGCGGCTTTTGATGGTGATGTCGTCGACGTAGAATTCCACTGTCTTGTGCAGGTGGTCTCTAAAGATGATGCTCATAGCTCTTTGATAGGTGGCGCCAGCATTCTTTAAATCGAAATGCATGACTGTGTAGCAGTATGTGCCAATTGGTGTTCGAAATGATGTATGCTTTTCGTCATCAGGGAACATCTTGATTTGGTTGTACCCCGAGAAACCATCCATGAATGATATACGCTCGAAGTCGCAGGTGTTGTCAATCATGATGTCTGTGATAGGGAGGGGGGACTCATCCTTAGACACGCCTCATTCAGGTTCCGGAAGTCGATGCAGACTCGGATCTTCCCGTTCTTTTTGAGGACTGGTACTATATTGGCTACCCAGTCTTGATGCTGTTCCTCGCGGATGAAGCCGCTAGCTATCAGTTTGTTGATGTAAGCCCCCTGAATTTCCTGAATTATTTTTCAAATTTTCTAATGAATTATTTTCAAAAATTCATTTCTATATAATTAATTTTTGATCATTAATGCTCTTTACCGTGACTTGGATTTCTAGAGCATCAGGGATGCCAGTCTCTGAAAACTTTCTTCTTGAAGTTTGAAGTAGACGATATTACCTTCACGTTGATATATCATGTCCTATTCCAACTTGTTCTCTTGTACTCTTTTAGCTTCGCGCAAGTTTGGGTCAATTTAGACCATTTAATTAATAATTGATTTCCCACTCTTTTCCTTGATCGTCGTTTGTATGTTACCGTGACTTTTAATTTAGGAGCACCAGACCAGTCGTTTTCTCAGAACCAACTTGTCATGCCTGATCTACTCGAGACGCTCTTCACCCATGATCTTCGTGTCCCACTTAGACACTCTATTTTGTGCTTCATTTCCTTCGCACAACTTTCGGGTCAATTTAGGCCAATTAATTATCTACCGTGAAACCTGATTTAATTTCCAATTTAATTTTGGGACCCGATATCGACCTAACCTAGTCGACCCCAAATATGGACATAGCCCACATGAAGCCTACTACCCGCCTAACACTGGTGTCCCATTTATTTGAGCCCCCATATGCTACTTATTTATCCATAATTTTAAATACCCATTTTAAATTCAATTATTGCCTCCTGTCCGATTTTGACCCGACCTGGTTCGACCGGACCCGAGCCCAAGCACCATATTGTTCTTTCATGACTGCCTAATTACCCCACATAATTTTCTTATTTTTCCTATTTTAAAAATATCTATTCCGTCTCTCTCATTAAATATCTCTTTCTTAAATATCTTATATATATATATAAAAATATATATATATATATATATATATATATATATTACAAAATATGTATATATATATATTACACTCACCCTCTCTCTCCATATTTAAAACCCTCACTCTCTCTCCTAACTCCCCCTATACACAGCCGACCTTCCCCACCCTCTCTCTAAAAATATCTCCCTCTCTCTCTAAATATCTTTATTCTCTCTCCCTCTCACTTTCTATATTATTTATATACTAACACACACATATCTATCTCTCTCACACTCTTTATATATTTATATAAACACAAACACTCATACTTTTTCTCTCTCCCATATGCACTAACCCCCCACTTGCTGTACGAGCAACACCCCCCTCTCTATCTCACATTCTCTCTCTCCCTCTCTCATTAATATCACACACACACGCAACTTATTTTTTCTCTCCTCCCCAAACAAGCACACCACCATCACCAGCAACATCAAGCCATGCCATGGCCGAACACCCCCTCCCCTCAACTCCTTCTTCATCTTCTTCTTCTAAGTTCTTCTTCATCTCCTTCTCCTTCTACTTATCATCATCATCATCTTCTTCAACCCACCATCACCATTCCACCACCTTCATCATCATCTCCATCACCCACCCGTACACCTCCGCTCCGTCGCCGTGCCCCGTCGGGCAGCCGCTGCACTAGGCCGACGAACCCCCTCGACCAGCAGCGCGGCAAGCGCAGCAGCTGCAAATGCAGCAGCGCGCGACGCTGCAGCAGCAACCGTGCACGCGTATGCGCCGCCGCGGCCAGCAGCCGCCGCCGGCGAGGTCCCCGACCGTGCCCCGCCGCATGGCTGGCCCCGACCCCCAGGACGACCACCCTGTTGTGGCCAAAGTCCTCCGGGATGTGCCGTCTAGGCGATTTCAGCGTTTTACTCGGAGATCCGTCGACGCGCGCGCGGAGAAATTCCAGAATTTGCGCTCCGTCGTAGCGACTTCGCGCCCGTTTTCTGGGAGATCCGACCGTTGGATCAGCGAAGTCCTTGCTCCATCTCAATTCGGTATATCCCTCTTCACCTCTGTCAAGTTTGAACCGTTAATTTTGTCGTTTGATACATCAAAACCGGCTACCATGTTGACGTTTTAATTTGTACTGTTTTTGGACAGTTTTGTGACGCCAACTTTGCGGGTTCGTATCTTCGCCGTATCAGGTCCATTTTATGCGCTACTAGTTTTGGTGCACAGCTGGTATAACCCTCTTCCTGCCCCATTTAGATTTCATTTCAGTTTGAGCTTGTTAGGTCGGTCGAATTCGATGCCAAAGTTGGCCGTTCGAATTCTTAGTGTTACACTTGTAAAATTCCATTTTTGAGCCCGGGACTCCGAATTCAATTTCTGAAACCACCAGTAGACTCGTGGCGTCGTTCTGGCCTCTTTTCATATAAAGTTTGTTAGATTTGGAGAAAGTGGGCCCTGGCACGCATTTCGGTGCAAAGCGGGTCCCACTTTCTAGGTCAACGGGTCATTTTGAGTTCGGCTCATCGGAATCCAATTCCGGATATACCGTTGAGTTCGTATCGTCATTCTGAACTCGTTGACATATAATTTACTGAGTTTTGAGGACATTAGCTTCGACACGCTTTTTCGTGCAAATCGGAATTTTAATGTCCTAGTCAACGGACCAATTTGAGATTGGGTCAACGGAATCCAATTCTGGATATACCGTTGGGTTCGTATCGTCATTCTGGATTCGTGGACATATAATTTGTTAGGTTTTATGCACTTTTATTTTGGCACGTTTTTTGGTGCAAAGTATGTCCAACGACGGACATCATTTTGGCCCAAAATTACCGTTTTGCCCCTGTGTCCAAATTAGACTTTTGGACAGGCTATCCTAGCTGATTTGACCATTCTGGACATGTTGGTGATATTTATTTTGTCATCTGACAATAGGTTTTTACCCTATTATTATAATCCTTCTCCTTTGTGGTATTTTAAGATCTATCGATTGCAGTGATTTCACAACCACTGAAATTGAATATGTTGACCTAGTAGATGTTTATGAATACTAGCCTTGACCCTGTTTGACCATGGTTGACTGCTTTGACTGAACGTCGAAGTAGAGTCAACATTTGACCTAGGTTAGACTAGTTTGACCTTGGTTGACCAGAGTTGACCAGTTGACCAAAAGTCAACTGTTAGTCAAACATTTGACCTAGTTTAATCTAGAGTTGACCAGTTGACCAAAAGTCAACTGTAAGTCAACCATTGACCCAATTTAACCTAGTTTGACTTGGTTTGACTTCTTGTGACCTAGTTTGACCTAGTGAGACTCAGTGTTACCTAGTTTGACTTTGTTGACTGAGTCTGACCTAGATTGCGTAGCTTATACTATAGAATCAAGCCTAACACTGTTGAACCCTAATTAGTTTATATATATCTTATCTTTAGGTCTGTGGCATCACTCTGAGCATCGACCCCATTTGACAGCTCAGGACCGCAGGCGAGAACATTCACTGATAGTTTTCATTGTCTTGATATCTTCTATATCCGATTCAGTCGTAGTGTCTTACTTGATTCCCAGTCACGATAGTTTACGGACTAGTATATGTTGGATCATGACATGAGATATTGTTCCTAGATTTTCTTGGTATATACGTACATTTCCTGCCTTGTTCCATGTACTTGTATAGACACCGATTCCTGAGAGGGAGTAGCTATCCTCTTAGGGAATCCCGTGTCATGGCGTGTCATGTCTAGGTCCATTATACTATTCGAGGATGGAGAATTATTAGGGGTTATGTGATCAGAGCCACCCTGTCACTATTCTTGTGCTCGTGCCACTCTTCCCTCACGTTGTGTGTAGCGAGATCCCATTTACCTTGTGCTCGTTATCCAGGATGGCCGGCATGACTTTCCGTTGAGGTCATCGCGGATTACCGGGCCAAGTGGATAGCCTGTCCTGTCACTTATCCCAAGCCGATCACATATCGCTCTAATAATTCAAGGCACATTTTATATTTACTTATCTTATCATATATCCTGCTCTGTTCTACATACAGTACTTTTCACCATGCTATGATATACAGTTACTCACATGTTCTACATGCCTCCATGATGTACCTTGATTGGAGACTAAGTTCTGATCAGGAGAAGGGTTACAACCCCGATCCTTGTTTGGTTTAAGGGTTGTAACTCAGCTTTCGAACGGTTCCCAAGCCTTCATATATCTTTGTCTTGTAGTTCATTATACTGTCTCTTATAGAATTTGTCAATTCACATGGAACAGCTGTTAGTGTTTGTACTTGCTCATTTTCCTGACAGGATATCGTTGATAATATTTTAGGAGTAGTTGTGCCATTAGTGGACTTCATGATGTTGCTAGCTGAGGTGGATCTCACTATCCTTCTATGTGAGTTGCCTGGTAGTTATCCTTAGTTAGTCTTGTTGTTCCTTCTTTATTTTCCTGTCTTATGATCCTTGTAGATTCTAGTTGTTCTAGTGATATTGTTATTATTTCTCGTCATATCTTCCTTAGTTTTCGTAATGTGACATGAGTACAGTTCTAGTTATGGATCTTTAGATATTGTAGTTAGTATCGGGTACTTGACAGCGTTCTACCGCCGATACTTCGGTGTAGGCTGGGCGTGACCCACGTATTCGTATCCGTATATCCGGGTGCGGGTCGTGACACATTTTTAGTGGTGGCCCACGCAGGTCAGTCTTTGCAATTAATGCGAAGTCGTGGTAGTACTTGAGCTTATCTGTACTACCGCGAGCCTGCCCTAGGATTAAGGTTGAGTCATAGAATATTTTAGGATTTTGGTACTCAGTAACATATTAGGAACTTTTGGTAGATTCCAGAGATGATACCTGGGAATCTTATTTCGAAAGCTTTTCAAATCTTTTCCCACTTATTTCTATTCGTCTTGATTTCCGAAACATCTGTCTGTTATCAACTTTATTCTTCTTGGAATGAGTTTGTGGACCCCAGAGGGAAGGTATAAGTTGAACTTAGATATCCTCTAGGTTGAGAATCAAATATGATTTGCCAATCTTATATCAAGGTTAAGATTATTTTAGATTATATTCTAGAACTTTTAATCTTGACCTAGATAGTACCTTTAGGACTTCTCCTGAGAACTTTTCCTAAACCCTGCATCGGAATCTGTTTTCGCTAGTTTCCATTACTTATCCTTGATTCGTCGTGGAATTTGAATCTGGATGTTCGTTCGTTGTTGACTTCGATTTTGATTTTGTTGAAATCAGTTTTTATAAATTGAGTTAAGATATTCTGATAAACATATTCGATGAGAACGATAAATGTCTACTTTATTTATGGAGTTTAGAATTTATCGCAGTTATACTAGCTAGCACGACATGGACGTGGAGCCTGATGTTGGTTACACCATCCTAGTTATGAAATTTGGATTTTCTTACAGCCATACCGGTTGGCGTGGTAAGAATTTCAGATGACATGATTTAGGGTGTATACCTTAGTTATGGACTCTATCGTTTATTGCAGCTATGCTTACTGGCGTGGCAAAAATTCTGGCAACATGATTCGGGATAGACGTGTATGGTTATCAGATCGTATCTTAAATTGATTCACTTGTTTTAACCTATTGGGCAAGAGCAGTTCCTACTATTACTTCTGTTTTCCATTCTTCTCTTCCTCATCGCATGATGATTTCTTCATCTTACCCTTACTTCCTACATCTTGATCAATTATGTCTTGATTCTACCAATTACCTATCTCGTATCTACTCTGTCAGCCATACTTTGAAAACCTTAAAAATTTTAGAATTTTCATATCTTTTTATCTTGGGAGAAATCGAGGAAGTATCGTAATCATCTATCTCGGAGTAGACATTGTTGGTAGTAGTCGAAGCAGAGCGAGATGATTACCCCGGCGTCCTCCTACGGTCCCATATTCTGGTTTCTATGATAACAGAAGCAATTCAATTCTATATCCTTGATTTGTTTATTATATTTTGATATCGCGAGCTTGATCCTCTCTGATTGACCAATCGATTCTGGTTATCTAGTTTATCGTGCCAAAGAGTCTTGATTGTTGATTAAACTTAAATGGTTTCGAATTCCATTGTGATATGATTTTCTTCTTAGATGCTCGTGTCCAGACTTCGTTGATTTTGTTCTCCATCTTGCCCAAATTCTGATTTACCCAAAACTTGATCAATTTAAATCGTACTGAGACTAAATTATTTACTTTTATCGTGATTGGACAATGCTATCATCACTTGTGCTTTAAACTTTCGATTTAATTCTGGCAAATGACTAAATTCCATTCCAATTACGATTTGGCTTCATACTATCCTTGATTATGCCGGAGTCTCATGTTGGTCATGCCTAATCCGTCATAATTTTGACCAAGGTTCAGCTGACCGTATCTATGATCGTATTGAGATTCAATTTTGAGCATGTTTGGATTTTGAAACACTCGTGCATATACTCTTTTCGACCTTGATTTGATTTTCTGATTATATCTGAAATTTCTTTGTGCTTAATCATGCCTATCTCAAATCCTAAATCAAATTTCAGTAAGCTAAAATCCTATTATCAATATTTTGTTGATTGTAACCGGATGAAGCTCAAGTTTTGATTTTGTTGTCATATCTCTATCGTGCCAAGTGATCTTAGACTATTTTTAATTTTATTCACGCTTGAACTTGGAGCGTATTCCATGATTTTATTAATCATACTCTTCAATCTTGATCAGGTCTATAAGACCTTGACTTCGATTTTGTTGTGTCTGAAACTCCAGCTCAATCATGCCAAGCCTTATTTTGGTCATGATTATCTCTCATCTTGATCAAGCCTGTGTGACTTTCAGGCTGATTATCCGTTAACCCGAGTGCTACACGTCACCTCGTACGTGGACTTCATCTATAACTTTCGTTCTCCTAACTCATTTTTGAATCGTGTCCCAATGACTTAACTTATCTATAATCGTGCCTATATGATTCTGTTCATATTTTGATTCTATCGTGCAAAATTTTTTTCTTCCTACCTGAATAATTGTGAATTGATTATCTTAATCGTGCAAACTTGTCATTCTATGATCGTGCCTAGGTTTTTGCCTAAAACTTTCTATCTTGTTTTACCCCTACTAGAACCTTAATTTCGGGGAAGCAATTTCTTTAAGGTGGGTAGGATGTAAGCCTCCTGAATTTCCCGAATTATTTTTCGAATTTTCTAATGAATTATTTTCAATAATTCATTTCTATATAATTAATTTTTGATCATTAATGCTCTTTACCGTGACTTGGATTTCTAGAGCATCAGGGATGCCAGTCTCTGAAAACTTTCTTCTTGAAGTTTGAAGTAGACGAGATTACCTTCACGTTGATATATCATGTCCCATTCCAACTTGTTCTCTTGTACTCTTTTTGCTTCGCGCAAGTTCGGGTCAATTTAGACCATTTAATTAATAATTGATTTCCCACTCTTTTCCTTGATCATCGTTTGTACGTTACCGTGACTTTTAATTTAGGAGCACCAGACCAGTCATTTTCTCATAACCAACTTGTCATCCCCGATCTACTCGAGACGCTCTTCACCCATGACCTTCGTGTCCCACTCAGACACTCTATTTTGTACTTCATTTCCTTCGTACAACTTTCGGGTCAATTTAGGCCAATTAATTATCTACCGTGAAACCTGATTTAATTTCTAATTTAATTTCGGGACCCGACATCGACCCAACCTAGTCGACCCCAAATATGGACATATCCCACATGAAGCTTACTACCCGCCTGACACTGGTGTCCCATTTATTTGAGCCCCCACATGCTTCTTATTTACCCATAATTTTAAATACCCATTTTAAATTCAATTATTGCCTCCTGTCCGATTTTGACCCGACCAGGCTCGACCGGACCCGAGCCCAAGCTCTATATTGTTCTTTTATGACTGCCCAATTACCCCACATAATTTTCCAATTTTTTCTATTTTAAAAATATCTATTCCCTCTCTCTCATTAAATATCTCTTTCTTAAATATCTTATATATATATATATATATATATGTATATATATATATAAAAAAAAAAAAATATATATATATATATATATATATATATATATATATATATATATATATATGTATATATATATATGTATATATATATATAAAATATATATATATATATATATATATATATATATATATATATATATATATATATATTACACTCACCCTCTCTCTCCATATCTCTCCCATTAAATATCTCTTTCTTAAATATCATATATATATATATATATATATATATATAAAATATATACATATATATATATATTACACTCACCCTCTCTCTCCATATTTAAAACCCTCACTCTCTCTCCTAACTCCCCCTATACACAGCCGACCTTCCCTACCCTCTCTCTAAAAATATCTTCCTCTCTCTCTAAATATCTTTATTCTCTCTCCCTGTCACTTTCTATATTATTTATATACTAACACACACTTATCTATCTCTCTCACACTCTTTATATATTTATATACACACAAACACTCATACTTTTTCTCTCTCCCATATTCACTAACCCCCCACTTGCTGTACGAGCAATACCCCCCCTCTCTATCTCACATTCTCTCTCTCCCTCTCTCATTAATATCACACACACAACTTATTTTCTCTCTCCTCCCCAAACAAGCACACCACCATCACCAACAACATCAAGCCATGCCATGGCCGAACACCCCCTCCCCTCAACTCCATCTTCATCTTCTTCTTCTAAGTTCTTCTTCATCTCCTTCTCCTTCTACTCATCATCATCATCGTCTTCTTCAACCCGCCATCACCATACCACCACCTTCATCATCATCTCCATCACCCACCCGTACACCTCCGCTCCGCCGTCGTGCCCCGCCGGGCAGCCGCCACGCTAGGCCGGCGAACCCCCCCGACCAGCAGCGCGGCAAGCGCGACAGCTGCAAACGCAGCAGCGCGCGGCGCTGCAGCAGCAACCGCGTGCGCGCATGCGCCGCCGCCGGCGAGGTCCCCAGCCGCGCCCCGCCGCGTGGCTGGCCCCGACCCCCTGGGCGACCACCCTGTGGCGGCCAACGTCCTCCGGGACGCGCCATCTAGGCAATTTCAGCGTTTTACTCGGAGTTCCGTCGACGCGCACGCGAAGAAATTCCAGAATTCACGCTCCGTCGCAGCGACTTTGCGCACATTTTTTGGGAGATTCGACCATTGGATCGGCGAACTCCTTGCTCCGCCTCAATCTCGGTATATCCCTCTTCACCTCTGTCAAGTTTGAACCGTTAATTTCGTCGTTTGATATATCAAAATCGGCCACCAAGTTGACGTTTTAATTTGTACTATTTTTGGACAGTTTTGCGACGCCAACTTCGCTGGTTCGTATCTTCGCCATATCAGCTCCATTTTACGCGCTACCAGTTCCGGGGCACAGCTGGTATAACCCTCTTCCTGCCCCCATTTAGATTTCATTTCAGTTTGTGCTTGTTAGGTCGGTCGAATTCGACGCCAAAGTTGGCCGTTCGAATTCTTAGTGTTGCACTTATAAAATTCCATTTTTGAACCCGGGACTCCGAATTTAATTTCTGACACCACCAGTAGACTCGTGGCATCGTTCTTGCTTGTTTTCATATAAAGTTTGTTAGATTTGGAGAACATGGGCCCTGGCACGCATTTCGGTGCAAAGCGGGTCCCACTTTCTGGGTCAATGGGTCATTTTGAGTTTGGCTCATCGGAATCCAATTCCGGATATACCGTTGAGTTCGTATCGTCATTCTGGACTCGTTGACATATAATTTGTTGAGTTTTGAGGACATTAGGTTCGACACGCTTTTCCGTGCAAATCGGAATTTCAATGTCCTGGTCAACGGACCAATTTGAGATCGGGTTAACGGAATCCAATTCTGGATATACCGTTGGGTTTGTGTCATCATTCTGGATTCGTGGACATATAATTTGTTAGGTTTTGTGCACTTTTATTTTGGCACGTTTTTCGGTGCAAAGTGTGTCCAACGGCGGATATTATTTTGGCCCAAAATTATCGTTTTGTCCCTATGTCCAAATTGAACTTTTGGACAGGCTATCCTAGCTGATTTGACCATTTTGGACACGTTGGTGATATTTATTTTATCATCTGACAACATCTGTAGGTTTTTACCTATTATTATAATCCTTCTCCTTTGTGGTATTTTAAGATCTATCGATTCCAGTGATTTCACAACCACTGAAATTGAATATGTTGACCTAGTAGATGTTTATGAAGACTAGCCTTGACCCTGTTTGACCATGGTTGACTGCTTCGACTGAACGTCGAAGTAGAGTCAACATTTGACCTAGGTTAGACTAGTTTGACCTTGGTTGACCAGAGTTGACCAGTTGACCAAAAGTCAACTGTTAGTCAAACATTTGACCTAGTTTAACCTAGAGTTGACCAGTTGACCGAAAGTCAACTATAAGTCAACCATTGACCCAGTTTAACCTAGTTTGACTTGGTTTGACTTCTTGTGACCTAGTTTGACCTAGTGTGACTTAGTGTGACCTAGTTTGACTTCGTTGATTGAGTCTGACCTAGATTGCGTAGCTTATACTATAGAATCAAGCCTAGCACTGTTGAACCCTAATTAGTTTATATATATCTTATCTTTAGGTCTGTGGCATCACTCTGAGCATCGACCCCATTTGACAGCTCAGGACCGCAGGCGAGTACATTCACTGATAGTTTTTATTGTCTTGATATCTGCTATATCCGATTCAGTCGTAGTGTCTTACTTGATTCCCAGTCACGATAGTTCATGGACTAGTATATGTTGGATCATGACATGAGATATTGTTCCTGATTTTCTTGGTATATATGTACATTTCCTGCCTTATTCCATGTACTTGTATAGACACCGATTCCTGAGAGAGAGTAGCTAACCTCTTAGGGAATCCCGTGTCATGAAGTGTCATGTCCAGGTCCATTATACTATTCGAGGATGGGGAATTATTAGGGGTTATGTGATCAGAGCCACCCTGTCACTATTCTTGTGCTCGCGCCACTCTCCCCTCACGTAGGGTGTAGCAAGATCCCATTTACCTTGTGCTCGTTATCCAGGTTGGCCTGTATGACTTTCCGTTGAGGTCACCGCGGATTGCCGGGCCAAGTGGATAGCCTGTCCTGACACTTATCCCAAGCCGATCACATATCGCTCTAATAATTCAAGGCACATTTTATATTTACTTATCTTATTATATATCCTGCTCTGTTCTACATACATTACTTTTCACCATGCTATGATATACAGTTACTCACATGTTCTACATGCCTCCATGATGTACCTTGATTGGAGACTAAGTTCTGCTCGAGAGAAGGGTTACAACCCCGGTCCTTGTTTAGTTTAAGGGTTGTAATTCAGCTTCCGAACGGTTCCCAAGCCTTCATATATCTTTGTCTTGTAGTTCATTATAATGTCTCTTATAGAATTTGTCAATTCACATAGAACTGCTGTTAGTGTTTGTACTTGCTCATTTTCCTGACAGGATACCGTTGATAATATTTTAGGAGTAGTTGTGCCATTAGTGGACTTCATGATGTTGCTAGCTGAGGTGCATCTCACTATCCTTCTATGTGAGTTGCCTGGTAGTTATCCTTAGTTAGTCTTGTTGTTCTTTTTTTATTTTCCTGTCTTATGATCCTTGTAGATTCTAGTTGTTCTAGTGATATTGTTATTATTTCTCGTCTTATCTTTCTTAGTTTTCGTAATATGACATGAGTACAATTCTAGTTATGGATCTTTAGATATTGTAGTTAGTATCGGGTACTTGACAGCGTTCTACCGTCGATACTGCGGCGTAGGCTAGGCGTGGCCTACGTATTCGTATCCGTATATCCGGGTGCGGGTCGTGACAGTTGACCTCAGCTTCGATGGAGTTCATGATGTCCGACCGAAACCGTCGTTGCTGTTGCTTGACAGGTTTTGCATCCGGACGAATGTTGAGCTTGTGAAGTACAACTTTGGGTATCAGTCCTTGCATGTCTTCGTAACTCCAGACGAACACGTCGATGTATTCTCTGACGAGTTACAGTAGCGATTCCCGTATTTTGTCTGTCAGATTCTTGCTGACGAAGATAGGCTTTGGAGAGGACTCATCACCGAGATCAATTTACACAACCTCATCTTCGGTAGGATGCTCTCTTTGTTCGAACTGCTTTTTCTATTGCACATCTAGTTGTTGTGCCCACGGCTCTAACTCAAGAAGTTCAGGAATGTCTTCATCTTTTTCGTAGGCGTCGACAAATGCCATATTGACGGACGAGTCTTGTCTGAATAACTCCCCGTTGCAGACATCCGAATCGGAAGTGGGTGATCCTGTTGAGTGTGAATGCCAGTCGCATTCCTCGTTCGAGCTTTCAGGGGTCGTTGTCGGTGTAACATAACCTAGCCCACATCTGGTCTTGTTGTAGTAATCCCGTGGTTTTCCAGCTGGGACAGGCAATTGTAAGGGTAATCGTTGTCCTGTGCCGTAGTTCAAGCCTGGTGTAGTTTCCAGATCATACCTATGTTTTTGCATGAGGTACTTAGATCGGGAACTATACAGATAAATGGCAGTCTCCCGGTGTCGGGTTCGAGATCAACTTCTTCTATCCTGAAGGGTTGTGGATCATTTTTTCGACCGAAGATGATTGGATGATCCTCCCCCTCGACTATACGGTAAGCGTCTTCCACTGGAGTAAGTTGGTTTGCGGTGTAGACATTTGTCACTTGTGTGTGTATGTGAGTGTCTATACCGTATTCCATAGCATACATTGTACAAAGCTTATTAAGCTCAAGGTAGTTCAAAGATAGCACTTTATTGATGAAGTAAGGTATCTTTTCCAGTGGGATTACATCATCTGTGGATGGAACATTAGTGTGAGCAGCCACATACTTGGCCAGTTCTGACTCTTCTTCAGCCACCCCTTGTGTCAATGAAGACTGGAAGGATTACTTGGGTAGCTTAATCATCAAGGGCTCCACTGGTGGAGCAGAATGTGGAGTCGTTGGCGTACTAGCGACCCCCAGTTTGGTGCTTGGTGCTGGGCGAAGAGTTGTTGGCTGGCTAGAAGTCCCCGGCTTAGCGTTCGACTGTCGATTCATTCTGGGAAGGTGAATCGTCATCGTCTTGACGGAGGGATTGAGCTCCTCTGTTTGTTGCTGGCTAGCTCTTGGCAGCCTGATTGTCAGTAACTCTGTCATGGGTTTTGGCGCTTGGGCAGACCTTAGTAGTCGGATTATCATCTGTCCCTCTTGTGCAGAGAGGCCGATTGTATCCTTATGCAGATTGGCTGTAAGCGGTGCAGTCCTGCCAGGTTTATGGGCTTGAAGGTGGATTGTCAAAGGTTCTTCCAATCCAATTGCCGCCTCAGTTTGAGCTTGAGTATCTCCTTCGACAAGGTGCCGTTTCGACTTCTCGTACAAGCATGAGTCTGAGTAGTAGGATTCGACCCCTTTAAAGGGATCGATGTTAGCAAATTCTGTCCTCACGAAGCCATGCTTATAGACGTACTTGAAGTATTGGTACAATATGGAAGACACGATCATGTAATCGTGTATCCAAGGATACCCCAGGAGAATATTATAGGAAGTGTCAGCATCTATAACATAACAGGCCACTTCTGACTGAAGGTCGCCGATTTGGCACTTCAAGCAAATTTTCCCGATCGGATAGCTTTTGCCTGAATTGAAATCGATGATGGCAGCGCTTGTCAACGTCAGGCGATGTATTGGGATACACAGATGGTGTAGCAGGCTCTTCGGAATGATGCTTATGGAAGAACCGGGATCAATATGCATCCGATCCACCTTGATATCGCCAATATACCCAGTATAATACAGAGGGCGATCGTGCATCTTAGTCTTGATAAGCATATCCTGCGGAGTGAAGATGATGTTAAGAATTATACATATGCAAGCGCTGTCCTGGAGATCTGCAGGCGAGCTCTCACCAGTGAGATTGGACTGATCCAGATATACGTCGGCATTCTGGAGTGCCTCGCTCAGTACGACACGAACATCTTTGGAGAGTCTCAGGAGCTCGTATAGCGACAATTTGGCCGGTGTATTGGCCAATTGTGCCAAGATGTCAAAGTTGTAGGTTCTCTCCAATCCATGAGGCGTCTCTCTTCGGATCCGTTTGTCAAAGCGAGTCTCCTTCGGCCTAGGCTTGTCGGTCGTCGAAGGCTGAGAAGGTCCTGGGGCATCAGCAGCTGTCGGCTGATGATCTTCAGCCGAGTTGCCCGGTGGAGGTTGGGTTTGTGCGCCGGATCGGATAACAACAGCAGTAGCTTCTTCGACCTCTGTATAGATTGTGCGACATGATTTGACTTTCCTACTCTTATTCTTGTTGGTGGAGGGTGGTATGGACTGAGTCACTTTAGGTACCAGGTTCAGTTGGACCCACATGACCTCCCATCGTGATATGGTAAGGGGTACTAGACCAGCAGCCTGGTCTCGGGGAGGTGGAAGGTTAGCGACCTCCATCCTTGCTCTGGGGACGGGTACTACTCCATCTTGAGTCTTTGTCGGAGGGAAGCTGCTGAATTGTACTGACACCATGTTGGCTGCTACGGTCACCTCTTCAAAATTAATGGCCAAGGCCTTAGAATCGATCACTTGCTGGATGTATCGCTTCAGTTGGTAGCAGTCTTGTGTAGCATGGTGGATATAGCGATGGTAGTGGCAGTACTTGGGGCTCTCCATTTCTGCAGGAAGAGGTTCACGCCTTAGAGGTGGGAGCTAAATTTGACCTCCTTGTATGAGCATGTCCAAGATGGGCTTGACATGGCCGTCCTCGAAGGAATATGTCATCTGAGGCCGATGCTTCTCTGCCGGCTTTGGTTCAGGCTTTGGAGCTATGTCGGCCAGCATAGCTTGTTTGTCCTTATTGTCTCGATTATTGGAGGGGTTACCACAATTGTTGCTGTTGGTGTGAGGGCGTTTGCCCTTGTCCTCTCCTTCCGATACGTGCAATCCTAGTTGGCGAGCTTTCTTCAACTTGTCTTCTATGCTAGTGGCGCTGATAATGAAAGTCTTACAATCCTTAAACTGACTTTCGCCCATCCAGAGGCTGATTGTGGGAAGCAGCCTCTTTTGGCAAATTTTAATTATGGAGGAATCAGGGTTACCGGAAGGCAACTTCATCGCGGTTTGACGAAACCGTTCGATATAGTTCCTTGTCAGCTCTTTTTCTTCCTGAACAACGTCCATGAGGGTGGACATTGTCACGTCTTGTCCTACTTCGTAGATCCTCTCCAGGAACATACGTTTGAAGCCAGCGAAGGAATGGATGCAGTTGTCCATCTAGTTCCGATACCAGTCGAAGGCGACCCCCTCCAGTGCCCCGATGAACAACCGCGTGAGGATGGCATCGTCATGGGGCAGATGGTCGGTTGTGACTTCGAAGTAGGTGATGTACCTGCATTCAGATGTCTTTCCATCATATGGATTGATGTTGAATAGTTTGTATCTTGGTGGAAAGGGCACATCTTTCTATGCAGCAGGATACGGTTGTCGTATCCTGAGGTGCTGGCAATTTTTTCGGGCGTAGAACATGGCCCGGAGCTCCTGGACCACTCTTCTTGCCTCCCTGGCCTCGTTTACAGTGGTGGGGGCCAATATTTCAAGAGGATTATCACCCGGGTTTGGTGCGGCTGAGTTTGAGTTCGCATTTACCGCGGGTCCCACGTTTATTTGGCCATGTGTTCTTCCTTGCAGAGTTGGAAGGGCCACTTTGATCTCGTCCACGGACTTGACCAAGGTATGCAGTATGGCCTCCAGAGTGTCGATGTATTGGCGATCACTGGGACCATCTTGGTTGCTGTCCATCATTAACATCGTCCTTGCATGAGGAGAGATGGAAGGAACGGTGGAGGATACACCCTCTGAGTCATACCCTTGTATAGAGAGGTCGTCAGGCTATGTGGGAATGTTCTTCTCTGGTTCGAATTCAGAAGGAGTGGTACCTCCAGCTTCAGAGCTTGCCACGTCTTGAGAGTTGTGGACGTCCTCAGGGACGTCGGAACCTGCTGTATTTGTTGTGGGAACCGTTTCCCCTGGATTATCTTCTTGGATCACCGGATTGTTGCGGATGTTTGGAGGAGTGCTACCCCCGGCTCCAGTGCCTCCCAGAGATATGGACGACGAATCTCTAAGTGTGGCAGATTGTCTTTGAGCGAGTACCTTGGAAAACTCCTTCCGTAACGGTCGTGGATAACCGCTTAGAAGAGAGTTTCTTGGTTGAGATTTTTGGGCTGGAGACGTTTATTTTCTTCCCTCTCCCGCTGTCAGGGATCTTGTGAGCAGAATTGTAGAAGGCGACGAAAAGCGCCTCGTCTTCTGAGCTTGGGTGTTGCAGTCATTGGAAGATGGATTGCCGATCCTCTTGTGTGGCCGCCTTGTTGCAGCAGCAGTTGACAATGACTTGAGTGCAGTGATGTCCATGGACGGACTCTCTGCACACGAAGTCCTCGTCTCTTTTCTTGCGTTTGTGAAGAATCACGTTGCGCAAGTCACTCATTTTGTGGGCCCGGGAGTCCTGAGCACATGTGTGTGTTGGCATCCTGCCTGCTCCCTGATGTGGGGTTAGTACGAGTACTTGCCCTTGATCATTATTGGGAGATTCTTAACAACTATTTTGTCCGTTGGCCGCCGGAGGTTGGACACGAATAGTTCTATACAACTTTTTGCCAGGGAACCGCGTTATAGTCAGCGGAACGCCCTGATAGTCGGAAGTTGGGACAGCTGACTGAGCTTGGCAAGTCCGCGCTGCCCGAGACTTCTTCCTTCTAGCACCTGAGAGTGCATAGTAGGAAGAGTACACAGAGACTGGCACATGAAAGCATCTGGGGTCAGGACCGTCTGAGAGGCGGTCGAAGACTAAGCCCGAGTCGCATGAAGTAGATGGCCTACGGCTGAGATTTTTAGCCGCATAGCCTGCCTGCATACGGCTGGCATTTGTGGCCGCATAAGCGGTCCGCATGCAGCCGGCAGTTTGCATGCGGCTGGGAGCTGTAGTGGCTGCGTGGGCCTCTTTCATACGGCTGAAAGTCATGGTGGCCGCATGAGCCTCCTCCATGCGACTGGCGGTTCTGGCCGAATGAGCCTTTTGTCTGTGGCTGGCTTTTGTGGCCGCATGAGTCTTCATGCGGCTAGCGCCCTTCTGCGGCTTCTTCCCGAACCGTGTAGAGTTATCCTTTGCCCTGCAAGTCCAGCATCGTAGTGTTTTCCTCTGCCGGACTTGTGGACAACAGAGTCTTCTATGGTTTGAAGTAGGGTCGCCGGCGAGACTTCTCCGCCGCCTTGGGTAACAGAGGGTAATTCTTCGAGAGCTTTGGGAGGAGCAAATAATTTGGGCCTCCACTCCCTACGGGCCTTCTTCGTGCAGGCTCACCGCTGGATCGGGCCAGTGCACCCATCGGAGAGCATTTCTTCAAACGCCTGCTGGTCGAACCGGGCGACCAGCATCTGTTGAGTGGAGCCGAGTTAGGCTGCGTCCGATTGCGTCACCAACTCCTCAGCCGTAGAGAAGTTAGTCCCCAGCAGAGTTGCCATCGTGTTTGACATTGATTGTAAAAGAACAGAACAGTTTTATAGGAGGATTGAACTTAGACTTACAATACAAACTCGCTCGTATAAAGAAAGCCTAGGAATGAAAACCTAGGTACAACAATCTAAGTACGATTGTTTATTTTTGATTCTGGGGGATGACGATAGAGGCTCGGGAGAGTCCTATCAACTCTGTCTTACTCTTTGGACGATCGGACGTAGCCTTGGCTCTGATGAAGAAAAGCTCTCGGGATGTGTGGGGAGATTCTTCTATGCGCCGTCGCTCTCTCTAGGCCTTTTTCTCTCTGTGTGTCCAGCCTCTCCTCTTTTTTGCAAGGGAATGGCACATTGCTATTTATAGGAGTGGAATAGGATAAGTAGGGTTTGCAATGATTGCCCATTAAATAGTGGATGGTTAAGGATTGGTTAAGATTTGCCTTAATCTTGTTTTTATGTTGATTGCAACAAAACTGCATCATTTATTGATCCTGGTAATTATGATGATTACAATAAATCTGCTTGTTTTGATTTATTGATAGCAACGAATCCGGGTGGGTAAATCTTGGTTGATCTTGTGCCACGTGTCTAACCGTCTTTATGTTGCGAGCCATAAGAATACAGGAGATTAAGTCTTAACTGATCTTCTGCCACGTGTCCTAACCGCGAGCCGCATGGACAGGGTGTCAACACAGAGCCGCATGCGTGTGGTCTGGTAGTTGAGCCGTATGATGGTACCCCCATGATCCGAACCGCATGAGGGTGGCAGCCGTATAGGCGTGACCTCCAAAATATGAGTCGCATGAGGGTGGCTCCCCATGATCCGAACAGCATGAAAGTAATAGTCGCATGGGGGTGGCCTCCAACTGAACCACATAAGGATGGCCACGTGTTCAGAGCCGCATGGCTGTGGCCTCCCAGAATCTGAACCGCATGGAAGTAATAGCCACATGTGGGTAGCCTCCAACTGAACCTCATAAGGATGGCCACGTGTTCAGAGCCGCATGGGTGTGGCCTCCAGAATCTGAAACATGGAAGTAATAGCCGTATGGGGGTGGCCTCCAACTGAACCGCATAAGGATGGCCACATGTTCAGAGCCGCATAGATGTAGCCTCCGAGAATCTAATTTACATGAGGATGGCCACGTGTCAAAGCCGCATGGGTGTGGCCTTCCAGAATTTGAGCCGCATGATGATGGCCCCCATGCTTCGAGCCACATGAGAGTAGCAGCCGCATGGGGGTGGCCTCCAACTGAACCGCATAAGGATGGCCACGTGTTCAGAGCCGCATGGAAGACCTTTTAGCAATCCGCATGAAGAGCTTTAGAATTTGGTGGATCGTGTCAGCTAAACAGATTATATTTGTTTCCCTAGGAGCACGCCATTATATCAGAGTCATCATTACAACTTTATGTCAGAGATGTCAATTCTCCTTTATGTCAGAGCTGTCTTGTTGCGTCAGAATATTAAATAAGGCCGCTGCTTGATGGCCAGCTGTAGAGGCGAACCGCATAAGGCCATGTAGCTTTTACCCGAGCCGTATGGCTATATTAGAGACTTTTGAGCCGCATGAAGCTCTAGGGGACTCTTGAGCCGCATGAAGCTCTGAAAGATTTCTTTGAACCGCATGAGACTCCCTTTGTTTTGAGCCGTATGGACTTTTTTGTTCTTTTCCATGCTTCTACACTATCGCAACCAGAATAAGTGTTATCTGGAGCCATATATGCCGAGCCGATTTGCTCGCCAGTTTGGTTACACCTAGCTAATGTTACGGAACCCCAGCAACAGTCTGGTTTTACTGGAAGTTTACTCGATGGAGTCCTGGGTTGGTAATATTACAATGCCGGGTGCACTGGGGTTCGTTTCAATACACCAGTTCACAACCCTCGGCCACAGAATCTGTATTCAACCGTTAAGCTGTATTCCGCCATGAATACTGTGTCTCCTAATTATGATAGGGAGACTAGTTTCATTGTTGGAACTCAGCTAGAGGCTACGAAGAACATATTGGCGGCGGCCCGATCATATCGTCCACCAGAGTTTACGGGATATCGGGCTACCGCTGCAGCATCAACGGAAGGCATTCGGAAAGATCCCCCAGCTAGAAAGTGGCGGCCTGACGCAGAAGCCAGTTCGTCTGCACCAAAAAGGCCGAGAAAAGTGACGACTCCAAAGGTGGGGGCTACAGGAGTTCGTCTGTAATGCTAATAGAATCTGTTCCTGCTGAGGTAAAGACGTTCTCCATAATCTGGCTCCTTCTGTCATTTTTGTGACATATGCTTTCCTTTTGTAAGAACCGTTGAAAAAGAGACCCCGAACTCCAAAATCAGGTGCTAGCAGACCAAAGGAGGTGGCGGGCTCATCGGAAGAGCGCATTCCTCCGATTGTGATGTCTTCCGTGCAGGAGAATCCGGACGATGTCGTTCCTGCAGAGATTTTAGTATCTCCAGATTATGTTGGAAGGAACGTTGAGGATGAAGCAATTTCCAGGAGGGTGCAAGCCGCCGTGGGGGCCTCTGACATTGAGGACCCAGCAGGTAAGGGGCTTCCGGATGAGGAAGTGGAGTAGAGTTCGTCGTCTTCAGATGACGTTCCTCTAGAGATGAGTGAGCCTGTTGCAGGAACAATAGACATAATTGAAACAGAAAAGGCTGTGGTGGCTGCCGACCAGGAGGTAGCGACAGATTCTATCCCTGCGGAGGGATTCGGTGAGGAAAGTGAGACTCGTCCGACGAGCCTGACTCCATGGGAGCCTTGTAAGAAAACAAGTGCTGATCTCGCTACTTTGCAAGAGGGGGACGGTCCCGTACGGCCTGCTGATAGTGTGTTGTATACGGAGGAGATAGCTCTTGGCGTTGGTGGTCCCCCCGAGCGTAAGGGTTTACTGGAAGCCCATGTTGCTCCTTCCACTTGGGGTACGATATCGACGCCCCTCTCGGCTCCTTCCGCTCTCTTGGCTCCTCGGGCCAGTGGCGAAGTTCAAGCCCCCGTTGAGGGAGAGTCTGTTGATGCCGAGGTTTCAGCCTCACAGATTGAAGCCGACGGGTCTTCTTTCGATCCGCGGTCTAGAGCAGCTCCTCCAACTCCTGCTATGACACCGCAAGTGCTGGCGGATGCGGATGAGTACGTGAAGTTTATCATTGAGATGGTGTACAAGATGCTGCAGAGGGGCGTATCGACAGTAATGAATGCCAACGGAAGTTTCGCGATGGCAAAAACTATGGCGCTCCCTCACATCGGTCTGATACGTTCCCACCAGGGCCATTATCATATTGCCGAGATTCTGGAGGCATCGGTGGCCGAGCTCGACCAGCTGTTTTTCGAGTTTCAAAGTATCCAGCGAAATGATCTCTCCGCTCTGATAGAAGCAAAAAAGGAGAAGTTGATCGCTGAAACTGAGTCATCTTATCAGGCTACCGTGGCTGTCTTGGAACGCGAGGTGGCCGAGGCTGAGGCTGCGGTGGAGAGGCTATCTCAGTCCACGGAAGAGAAGGTAGAGTTGTGAGTTACGTTGGACGCTAGTATAGCGGAGGTTAATGCCAAGATTCGCCTGCTTGAAGACCAGCAGGCCGAACTCTTGTTAGATGCTGAGCGAGTCCAGGCTGAACATGTAGCATCTAAGGAGGAGGAAGCAGCTTTCACCCGCCAGGCTCTTTCTACTGGCCCAGCAGCGACAACAGTTGGACGAGAAGTATGAGGATGACACTTCCCCTGAGGCCGTAGAAATGATGCGTTAAGAAGCCGAACCCCGAGTCCTGGCGACCGCAGAGACTCGGGCGAAAGACTTGAAGCATTGGATCGAAGAGCTTTCAGCCAATCCCGGTGATGCTTAGGGATTGTAGCCTCTCCCTCTTTTTTTGTTATTTTGTGTAATTTGCAACTCCTGCTGGGGATGTAATCCTTTACTTTTAAATAAAGAATAAAGAGTTTTGAGGTGTGTTCATTCTTGCTTTCATGAACTTGATGATTTGTGTGGACCCATTATCTTTTGCGCACCTTAATTTTTAGGTACAGATAATAAGTTTGAGAGAACCGACATGTTTGCTCTGAGGTAATATGGACGTGGCAAATATGGGGTTCAAATGATGGAATCATCCTACTCAGAGGTGTTATAGACGTGGTAGGAATGACTAAGGGGGGATACGCGGAACTACTCAGAGGTAATATAGACATGGAAGTTCTGCGATCAATGTACGACAACGCAGGTGTTGTCTGTACGGGATGTTTACTCAGAGGTAATGTGGACGTGGTAAACATGATGGGTAGCATAATCTTACGGAGCGTAGGATTCTGCATTGTAGGGTGTAGAAGAGCAACTCAGAGGTAATGTGGATGTGGTTGTCCTTCTACTGAGGATATAATACTACGGAACAGCTGGGTTCCAAAAGCGTAAGATTTTGTGGAAGGGAGGTGTAAGTGAGCCCTGATGATTGGGTCGACAGACTCCCTTGTTGGGTGGAGATAGAAGTACAAGTCTGAAGGATGTCATGAGTAGTATTTCTTTAGGAACTTGCCGTTGATGGGCATCATGAACAAGTCCCCATTGGGTTTGGTGAGGCGGTAAACACCGTTTGAGTATACCGTCTCTACGATGAAAGGTCCCTCCCACTTGGGCTCGAACTTTTCTGGTCTGTTGTGAGTCAACACCATCGGCCTCTTGACTGCCAGAACCAGGTCGCCTACTTGGAAAGTCCTCTGCTTGACCTTCTTGTTGAAAGCCTGTGATATACGGGCTTGATAGAGTTTGATGCGCTGTTGATCTAGGAGACGTTTTTCGTCAAGTGCCTCTAACTTTCGCAGACGGCAACGTTGATTGTCTTTTTCTGTGAGTTGATTTGTGATCGCTACATGGAGTGAGGGCATCTGGATCTCGATAGGCAGTACCACTTCGCTCCGGTAGAATAAGGAGAATGGTGTGTTGCCCGTCGGGGTCCGTACCGTTGTGCAGTAGGCCCAAAGGCATTCGTCGAGCTTTTCGTCCCAGTCATGTTTGTTGGATGACACGACATTTTTGAGTAGCTTGACGATAGTCTTGTTGAATGCCTCGGCCAATCCGTTAGCTGCCGGATTGTAGGCGGTTGATGCCACGTTTTGAATGCGATTCTTGTCACAGAATCTGCTGAAAACATGGCTGATGAATTGTGGACCATTATCGTGGATAATACTTCGAGGTACCCCGAAACGGTAGATGATATGGTGCTTGATGAAGCTGATCACCCTAGAGATCTTCACTTCCGTCAGCAGAACTGCTTCTGCCCATTTGGAGAAGTAGTTGGTGATGGCTAGGATGAAGCGGTGTCCCCTTGATGAAGGAGGGGTGAAGGTCCTACAATGTCCATGCCCCAAGCTTCGAAGGGCCAAGAGACGACCGTAGGATATAGTGGTTCCGATGGTATATGGATGAAGTCGACATGAAGCTGGCAAGCATGGCACTTCTTAGATAGTCGACAGCGTCGGCTGCCATGGTTGGCCAGTAGTAACCCATGCGTCGCAGTTGATCCTGCAACTTAGGCCCAGGTTGATGAGCCCCACAAGTTCCATCATGAGCTTCTCGAAGGGCTTCGGCTGCCTCTTCGTTGGATAGGCATCGAAGGAGAAGTCCATCGTACGAGCGTCGGTACAGCATTTTAGTAGCTGTATCGTAATAGAATCGAAAGGAACGCCTCCTGACTGAGACGGCTTCTTTCGGGTCCTCTGGAAGAATTTCGTAGACAGGAAAGTCGATGAATGGGAACCTCCAGTCTCGGACATTAACACCAGCACTTGTTGACATGGCATGGGCTATTTGTGAGCAAAGGTTGTTATTAGGACAGACCAAGTCTCGACCAACTACCATGACGTATTACTGAGTCCCGAGGGGTGGTGCCAATGAGGCTGCGAGGCCAGCCATAGCGTCAGCCTCCAGGTTTTGTAACCCGGGTACGTGTTCTATGAAAAACTTGGCGAAGGTTGAAATAATGTTCAATGCAACTTCATGATAGGAAACCAGATTTTCATGGAGAACTTCGTATTGCCCTATGATCTGGTTAACGACGAGTTTTGAGTCGCCGTAGGCTTCCAGATGATCTGTCCCTAGATGTTGCGCCAGCTGGGGTCCCATGATGAGAGCTTTGTACTTGGCAACATTGTTGGAGCACGACTTCGAAATGGATTAAGCACGCTGGATGACCAGCTGATCGGGGGAGACTAAGACTACGCCCACTCCAGCGATGATTTAGCCTTTGGGGCCTGTTCTTGAAGTGCCATCAAAAAACATCTGCCAGACGGAGCTTTCTTCGCTGACATTTGATTCTTGGACCTCATCCGGGATGTCTTCAAAGAGTCTGGAGGACTCTAGGATGGGGTGGAGGCTAAAAAGTCGGCCAGAGCTTGACCTCTGATGGCTTTTTGTGGAATGAACACCATGTTATATGGCGTCAACAGGATCGCCCATGTAGCTAGTCGGGAGTTCAATGATCCCGACTTCGTCATGAGAACCCTGAGTGGATTGACTCGAAAGATGACATGAATTGTCTGGCCCGAGACATAATGGCGAGTCTTCTGGATGGCAAACACCAAAGCCAGACACTCTTTTTCAACGGGGTTGTACCGGTGTTCGGCCCTGATCAGTGTCCTAATGAGGTAGTAAATAGCTTGCTCGTAGCCCGCATCGTTGTTCTGGGCCAACAAAGCGCCGAGGGAGTGATCAATGGCACGGATGTAGAGGAGAAATGGTTTGCCTGAGACGAGTGCCACCAGGACTGGCGAGCTCGTCAGGTAAGCTTTGATGTCATCGAAAACTTTTTGGCATTTCTCTGTCCAGATGTAGGAGACTTCCTTCTTCATGAGCTGAGTAAAGGGTTAGCATTTTCCGAAAAGGTTTGCTATAAACCTTCGGATGTATGCCAGACGCTCCTGCAGGCCTCGAAGTTCTCAGAAGTTCTTCGGAGGGTCCATGTCAAGGATGGCCTCGGTCTTCTCAGGGTCGACATGAATGCCTTTCGCCATGATAATGAAGCCCAAAAACTTACCACTAGAAACCCCAAGGAATGATTTAGCGGGGTTCATCTTGAGTTGATGCGCTCGCATGAGATCGAAGACTATCTTTAGGTCTTGTAGGTGATCACCTTTGAGATGACTCTTGACTGCGATGTCATCAACATAGCACTCTACTGTCTTACGAAGATGTTAACAGAAGATGGTACTCATAGCCCGTTGGTATGTATCACCAGCGTTCTTCAAGCCAAAGGGCATCACTGTGTAGCAGAAAATATCCTTCGGAGTCCTAAATGATGTGTGTTTTGCGCCATCGGGAAACATTTTAATCTGGTTGTAGCCCGAATACCCGTCCATGAAAGACATGCGTTCGAAGCCACATGTATTGTCGATCATCACGTCAGTGATTGGAAGCGGGAATTCGTCCTTCAGGCAAGCAGTGATGAGATCCCTGAAGTCGATACTTACTCGTATCTTCCCATTCTTCTTGCTGACAGGGACGACGTTGGCCACCCAATCCGGGTGTTGTTCTTCACGGATAAACCCGCTGGTCAGGAGTTTGTCCACTTCTTGATCGATAGCTTTCATGATGTCAGGACGAAAATGTCGCTGTTGTTGCTTTATAGGCTTGGCATCAGGTAAAATGTTAAGCCTATGCATCACGATTTGAGGAACAAGTCCCAGCATATCTTCGTACCTCCAGGCGAAGACGTCGATATATTTTTAAGCCAGTTAGATTAGAGATTTTCGGTCTGGTCCTTTTAGACTCTTGCTGATGAAGATGGGTTTGGAAGAAGATCCATCCCCAAGGTCGATCTGCTCAACTTCATCTTCGGAAGGGGGTTCGCGTAATTCAAAATAAGACTCCCACTGTGCTCCTAGGCATTGAGCCCAAGGTTCTTCTTCGAAGAATTCTGGCGTTTGGTCTTCACCTTCATCTTCTTGAGATTGTGCGGATGCCATGTTGACTGATAGCACCTTCTTGAAGACGGAGCCGATAATTGTATCGGAATCCCAAGTTGATGCTTCGGACGAATGAACTCCCCGTCGAGTTCGATGATAGTAGTCTTGCGGCTTTCCTTTAGGTGTTGGGAGCCGGAGAGGAAGACGTCGACCCTTGTCGTAGTTCAGGCCTTTGTTACTTTTTAGGTCGTAACCCATCTTTTGGATGAGGTACTTTGCCTTGTCCGTGTACCGATAGACTTGTATTCTGCCGGTATCTGGTTCTTACTCGAGTGGCGGAAGGTCTTGATGACGCTCGACTTTACCGAAGATGATAGATTCTTCGTCTCGATTCTGCGATAGGACTACAAAACAGACCCCTTGGGACGGGACTACTCGATTTACATGATTGCCGGTCATTATTTGTGTTTGCAACGACCGTAGAGCGTTATCTAATGTATACATGGCATTCCAATGTGGAATACTATAATAATTAAAAGACACTCTATTATTGATGAAACATAAGATTTTATCCCGCGGGATTACATTTTCCAGAGAGGGTGCATCTACATCAGTAGATATATAATCCCCTAGCTCTTCATCTGTGAGTACTGGGGTTGGTTCGGGAGAATCTACCACAGCTTTGACCTTGGGGTCCGAGAGGGCTATGTGGGCCTTCTCCGGCAGCTTGGATGAGACGGATGATTGCGGAGGCTTGCCTTTAAGACGCACCTTCAGAGGTGCCTCAACTGTGCTTTCAGTGATTGGTGTCTTCCCCTGTAGTTTTGCCTCAAGGGGAGCCGATGTTTGAGGTGGCTTTCCCTTGAGCCTTATCTTCAAGGGTGCTTCAGTGGGTGTTCTACCTAGAGCAGTTGGTGCTTTTCCATGTAGCTTGATTGTCATGGGAGGCAGCATCTGAGGCGGTTTTCCTTTGAGCCGAATTTTCACAGGAGCATCGAAAATCATCTCTGGCTCCATGTCCGGCTCTGCTGCCATTTCTGCTTCATCATCAGCATCATTAGCTTCCACTTCGTCGGGCGACTTGTATAGGGTAGAATCAGTGAAGTAGGCTTTGACCCCTTTGAAAGGGTCAATGTCCGCAAACTCCGTCTGGATGATGTCGTTGGTGGACACGTACTTCATACATTGGTGGAGTGTGGATGGTACCACCATGTACTCATACAGCCACGGACGACCCAGTAGGAGGTTGTTGTTGACGTCGGCGTCCACGATATAGCAAGTCACCTCGGTTCTGAGGTTACCGATATGACACTTCAGCCGTATTTTGCCCAGCGGCTGGCTTTTGCTAGCATTGAAGCCGCTGATCGTAGTGTTGGAAGGCACCAGACGGTATATTGGGATCCCCAGTGTTGAGAGTAGCGTCTTCGAGATGATGCTGAGGGAAGACCCTGGATCGATCTGAATCCGCTTTACCTTAACGGAACCGACATACCCTGACATACCCTGTATAATACAGTGGCCTGTTGTGTCGGTTGTGCTTGAGCAGCATGTCTTGTTGGGTGAAGGTTATGTTGGGGATAACTTCATCAGCATAATGGCAGTACACACATATGGTCAGAGTATCTTCAGGCTGCTTGACCTGACTGATGAAGAATTCAGCATCCTTCAGGGCTTCACAGAGAGCTTCACGAGTGTCCTTGGAAAGACGAAGAAGCTCAAACAAAGATAGGCGGGCGGGAGTACTGGCAAGTTGTGCCAGTATGTCGAAGTTGTGGGGCTTGGCTAGCCCCGAAGCATTCTCCTTTCACAAAGGCTCGTCGAAACGGGCCTCTACATGCTTCTATTTATTGGCCGCTGTAGGCTTGGATGGAACTCCTTCTTCGGCGACATGGGCAGTGCCGGGAGGCACCACCTCAACGGCAGCTTCGTCGGGTTGGACGTTCAGCTGCGAACGTGTTTGTACAGGAAGTGCCTCTTCCTCAGAGGAAGAGACCATGCGGCAAGACTTGATCTTCATGCCCTTAGTTTTGGAGGCAGGGCGTACCTCCGGTTGTGTAACTTCGAAGACGAGGTTAGGGTGAACCCATAAGACCTCTTCCCGAGATGTGGTGAGTGGGATGAGTCCACTCAGGTTGTCACGAGTAGGTGGTAGATTGTCCACCTCCATTGTCGCCTTTGGGATGGGGACGACGCCATCTTTTGTTGTGGTTGGCGGCAAGGTGCCAAATTGGAGTGACACCTGGTTGGTCGAGACCATTTCTCCTCGTAGTCGACGGAGATAACATCCGCATTAATCATGTGCTGGATGTAGTTCTTGAGGACGTAGCAGTCCTTAGTTGGATGTCCGACAAACCGATGGTAGTGGTAGTACCTCGGATTGTCCACTCTTCCAACCTCGTCAGAACGCTTCTGGTCCGTCAACTTGATCTTGTCATCCTGCTTCAATATCTCAAAGAGTTGCAGGGTGTCTTCATCGTTGAAAGAATAAACCTCCTTTGGCCTTGGTGCAAGTGGAGGCTTCTGAGTGGGTGCTGATGCACCTTTAGAGGCATTGACAGTCAATGCCTGCTTCCCCTTCGTCTCTCATCCAGGGTTGTCGGCTGTAGGCCCTTTTCCCTTGTCCTCAAAGGCAGGGAAACAGACCCCCAGAAGACGAGCATTGGACGACTTCTTTTCTGCTGCTACGGCCTCGATAATCAAGGAACTCCAGTCGGGAGGAGGAGTGGAGTGGAGCCAGAGTTTGATCGCAGGCAGCATGTTCATGCTGTAGGAGGAGATGAGTGCATGTTCTGGCATGCCCGGGGGCAGTCTAAAGCAGGCTTATCGGAACCGTTCGATGAATGCTCGAACTGTTTCCTTCTCCTTCTGACGTATCTCTATGAGGGACGCCATTGTCATGTCCTTCCCTCCGTCGTAGAAACGATCGAAGAAGAGACGCGTCAAGTCGTCGAAGGAAGATATAGAGTTGTCGGGGAGACTGCAGTACCAGTCGTAAGCCACTCCTTTCAATGCCCCGACAAATATGCTGGTGAGCAGCGCATCTTCCTTCGGGAGATGTCCCGTTTGGGACTGAAGGTACGTCAGATAGCGACGTAGAGAGTCCTTTCCGTCGTATCGCGTCAATGTTTGTGGTTTATATTTGGGAGGATAAACCACTTTGTTCCATTCGAGGGGGTATGATTGCGGGATCCCCATCTTTTGGCGCTTCTCCTGTCTGTTCTTGGACTCAAAGAGCTCGCGCAAGTCCCTGATCATCTCTACCATATCTTTCGTGGAGCTGGGAGTCAGGAAAGGTGGTACAGCTTGGAGTTGAACATTTGATGGCTCCGACGTCCGAGGTGCTTCACGGTGATCTGTATCCAAGGATACCCGTTGAAGGGGAACACTTGATTCTCCATTGGCCACTGGGTCAGGACCGGTAGACGGTGCTCTGGCCAAAGCTGACCGTATCTCAAACACTGCTTGAGTCTGTGTTTGCATGAAGGCAGAGAGGGTTTTGAGTCCTCCCTCCAAGGTATCCATGCGCTGGACGAGGTCTACTGGCAGCACATCTGGCTCGGCATCACCCCCAGTCATGTGTACTGTCATGACATGGCTGGAAGTGGATGGATCGGATGAGGTTTCACTTTTGGCCTCACTCTCCTGTAGGGGAGTTGCCTCTCTTGGAGCTTCGTCATGGCTACCCCCAGCTATGTCCTGGGGTATATCTTCGCCTTCGGAAAGGACTTGACTACCCTCATCTGTGCTCTGGAGGATATCTTCGTCTTCAGGAGGATGATCAACCAGGACTTGGCTACCCCAGCTATGTTCTGGAGGTCGTCTTCGCCTTCATAAGGAGGATCGACAGGGGCTTGACTACCTCCAGCTTCCTCCAAGATCTTTTTTCTCCCCCGAGTGCCTTCAAACACTCTAGAGGACGGGACGGTCGTCTTGGTTTTCCACGGCTGGCTTTTGGATGAGGACGAGGAATTACTAGTCGTCTTTCGGATTGACGAGGAGTTAGTTATTACGTTGCATGAAGCAACCATTAGTTCTGGTTCCTTTTCAATTGACACCTACTTTCCGAAGCGACGTCGGAGGGGTGTTGATGATTGCAGTCGCTGGAACACCGACTGCCTTGGTGGTGGGACTGTTATTTTGCAACAACAGTTGATGGTGACTACAGCACAGGTGTACATTGTGAAGGGCGCATTGTGCTTGTCAGTCGACTCTCCTTATCGGCACTTGTGACTGATCATATTACGCAAATCATTGGAGAAGAGTGCCACCTTTGTGCCCCCATCAGGTACATGGCTAGACCAAGCGCCGGGGTGGTCATGTGAATGCTGCGCCCTCTGATCTAATGCAAAACTTGCGCTCAGATTAGTAGTAGGGGAACAACATTTACAGTAACTTGAACGAACCTCAGACGCACAACCAATGGAGGCACGGTAGTTCAAGACCACAGGGTTTGCCTTGCTCGACTTGGTTGCGAACGCAACAGATGCGCCCAAGTGAGTCAAGGACTTTGAAGGTCAGCTCGTTTCTGGCGCAGAAGCACCCGAGTCGACCTTATATAGCTTACCATCAGCAGCACGCATGATTATGAGCACATGCTTCTGGTTTGCTGTCGGTATAGCACGTTTGAGGCACATGGCCCGTGCTGCCTTGGACTTCTTCGTACCAGCCCGTTGGGGTACATAGTACTCAGAGTCTAAATTCTTCTTGCCACGACAGCGAGTGAGTCTGTCAAAGACAGAGGCCTTCTGTGGCGCATCAGAGGTGATACGCATGGCATTAGCTGCGCCTCTGCTCCGTCGACGCCTCTTCCTCGTCTGAGAGGGAGATAGTTGGGGAATGTGGTCAGTCGCACGTTTTTCCAACAGATGTGCTGCACCGTTAGGCTTATCTTGGCTGCTGAGGATGTCTGCAGGAAGGGTAGGCTGCGTCAGCGTATCCCTTTCGATGGTGGTGCCAGAGGCGTCGACCTTGCGTACCCAGACTTGGAGAGTCTTCTTAGGCTTTGGTAGCCGCTTCGAAGGACTTGTGTTGCCTTCAGAGATGAACTCCTCATACGCCTGTTGATTGAGGCGTACGACCAGCATCTTGTGGGAGGAGCCCACCTTCACGTCGTCGGATTGCGACACAGCTTTCTCAGTGGGGGAGAAAAAGGTCTCCAGCAGAGTCGCTAGCTTGTTTGCCATTAAAATCTTTTGATTGCAAATTTCAATTACAAACAGAACAGTGTTACAATGTAGGACTTAGATGTAGTCCTAGGAGTACACTTTTATTTATCTGGGTCCTATGTGCCGATGGAGCGAGTGGTAATGCGTTGACTCCGTTAACGATCTGACGACGGTTTTCGGTTCTCTCATGGTCTGAGTTGCTCTGGGTGCTGGAGCTTGCGAAGAGGAAGAAGACGTTAAGTGTCTGTATCTGCCTCTCTCACTGTGTGTAGGTCTCTGTCTGTTGGTATGTCTCTCTGTCTGTTCGTGGGTGTGGAAGAAGGAAATGATCCCTCTATTTATAGCTTGCAGGCTGGCTGCTCATACGCGCATATGTAGGATGCATCGGTTTGTAGGGATGCCACGTGGTAATTGCTGATTGAGGCACATGGACGATGCGCTCTGATTGAGGAGCTGAACCCTTCCTATTGCCTTTGTAGGCTGTGTTCGAGCTGACATGTAGCAATAGAGAGGATCTTTCAGTTGCTGAGATCGTAGGTGATTAGCACCCCTTCATAGGCTGAATCGAGTCAAAGGACACGTGTCGTAGGTCCATGGCTCAAAGATCTAGGATTTGGTGGAGAGTGATCTGATAGGATACGCCTGGGATTGGGCGCATGAGGAGACTTTGCCTGGTAACCTTTAGGAGTCACGAACCAGTCTGGGTGCACGGCTTTTGAGGCGCATGCGAGGCTTCAGTAGTGACTTTATTTCTGTCTTTTAAGGATCAGAGAAAAGTCTGAGGCACATGCAGAGATTTGGTGCGCATGGCTGCGAAGGCGCATACGAATGGTTGGGCGGCCACGTGGCTTGCAACCGCCAGGGGAAAGTAATGATGATGTTGATGTCAGCGATGCTTCGTCTTCGGAAAAAGCTGCCAACTGTTCAGTCCTCGGGGACTGGCTGCTGTCGTATCTGTCTGCAGCATTTAATGTTCTTTGATGGGTGATGGGCTGTTGAGTGGGTGCATCGATCTGTGTTCTACTAGGCGTATGGGGGCGCGTAGGGCACATCCTTATGAGGCGCTTGGTGCTGATAGGCGCGTCTGTATGATGTGCGGTCTGACCGGTGCATCCGTTTGCATGACACGTCTTTATTAGTCTGACTGTTACGTTCTTCGTGTGCTTTAAATAGCCATTTTTTGACTTGGCTGAATTCAAAGCGTCAGGTTCATCACCATTAATGCAAATTTATTGCACGGGATTCGGAGAGCTAGCCACTTGGCACATGAGTTTGATTTGCCTGGCCTATAAATAGTGGCAAGGAGAGAGTTTGCTTCTCGTTCTCTTACGTCCTCCCGAAATAAACTTGTTTGCTCGAGCACATTCTATTGACGAGATGCTTCCGAGTGTGCAGATGCGATGACTTGTCTTCGTTCATGCACTTGAAGGTGACTGCTACATCAAAAAGTCGGAGTCGAGGGCTTCTGAGGCAGGCGGAAGGTGCCTGTTGCATCCAAAGATCGGGATGCTCGAGCCTCATCTCCGTTATGCTGGAAGAGCCGCAGATCGGAATTGCGGTGCTCTGATCATCTTCTTTGGGCTTTGGAAGAGCTTCTCCTGCTAGAGTGGGTGTTGACCATTCTAGTTGTTAAAAGCTGCTCATTTAGCCGAGGATTTGTGGTGCTCTCCTCTTCCAGCTAGGAGGTTGATTGCCCACCCTGGTTCTGCTCAATAAATACTTTATTAGTCGAAGCACTTGATCGGGTCGAAGTAAGGCGCATATGCTGAGACTTCATAATGCACATAACTGAGACTCTTGAAGAGATGTGCTTGACTGAGATGTCGAAGAGATGCGCCTGACTGAGCCACCGAAGAGATACGCCTGACTGAGACGCCGAAGAGATGCGCCTGACTGAGACGCCGAAGAGATGTGCCCGTTTGAGAGCGCATGGCGGTTGCTGCACCTGGCTGTAGACTTAGGGCCTTTTCTTTTTGTAGAAGTTCTCTTTTCTATAGCCTTTTTTAGACATGTAATAGACTTTTATATGAAATAAAAAATCTTCTTTTAATGTCTATGCTTTTGTTGTTTGCTGTGCCAAGTACTTCATTTGAGCTTCCTGGCGCATGTAATGTTAGGCGCATAGGATTTCTGGTCCTGAAATTCTATGCTTCTACAAGAGACTCTTTACTCTCTCTTCTTGTTTCAAGCTTTTCTTGCCCTAGCTGCCGTCTTCTTCTCCTTCGATCATCAATGGCTCCAAAGACTTCTAAGGCCTCCTCTAGTGCTGCGGCGAAGGGTAAGGGAGCGGCTTCTTCATCGACTGCGGCGTCCCTAGTTCACCCTGATGTTCACCCCACCATTACTGGTAAGATTGTTGGGAGAAAGCTATATGGACTTAAACCCGAACCATAACGGCTACATCGCTTGTTTATGCACGAGCCCTTCTTCGTCTTCATGGAACTGTTCAAGTTCATTATGATGATACTGTGTTATATGTGCCGCATAAGAGTCATCTGGTGGCCGCATCAGTACTTTGCAAATTGGGCCGCATAAAGACCCATCGAACAGTGTCGCATAAGCTTTCTCTCGAACTGTGCCGCATGAGACCCCACCAAATCAGAGCCGCATAAGTTCTGTTAAATTGGACCGCATAAGCACTCGCTAACCAGAGCCACATGAGCTCACTTTGAACTTGGCCGCATAAGCACCCGTTGAATTAGAGCCGCATAAGACCCCACCATATCAGAACCGCATAAGCCCTGTTAAACTGGACCGCATAAGCACCCGCTAGATAGAGCCGCATGGGCTCACTTGAAATGGGCCACAGAAGAACCCGCTAGACAGAGCCGCATGAGCTCACTTGAACTGGGCCGCATAAACACCCGCTAGACTGAGCCGCATGAGCTCATTTGAACTGGGCCGCATAAGCACATGCTGAATCAGAGCCGCATAAGCCCTGTTAAATTGAGCCGCATGAGGCCGCGCTAAATCAGAGCCGCATAAGCCCTATTAAACTGAGCCGCATGAGGATGTGCTAAATCAGAGCCGCATAAGCTTTTCTAAACCGTGCCGTATGAACACTCGCTAAACCGAGCCACATACGCTCTCTTGAATTGGACCGCATGAGGCCTCACCAAAAAATAGAGCCGTATAAGCCCATAAACACTAAATGGTTTTACCTCGCCATCTTGTAACTTGTTTTCTTTATCTTTTTTTTCTAGTAAATCTGCCAGTCAATCCTGCGGGAGAGCCCTTGGTGGGTTCAGCCCAATCTGCTGTGGGTGTGCGGTTCGACCACATAGTCCAGTATGTGGTGAACTAGCTTCCCAATGACGAGCCTGTGGAGAGGCTGAATGCTATCAAGAACCAGTCCTTTTACATTCTCTGTGCCATGATGAACTCGGGGCGATTGGGACGAGAATTCCTGAAGCCTGCATTTCTCTTTGGGGATGCTTTGACTGTGAAGAACCCCAAGTTCTGCATATCTCCGAGAGTTGGAGCTTTACTTCTGACGGAATGGCGATCCATATTCCTCAGATGGAGCATAATTTTCTGCTGTCGTGGTTTAACATGCTGCCGATGGACAGAAAGATGGTAGACACCTCAACTCCGAGCTAGCCGGGGTAACATCCATTATAACAGAAACATGGGGTCAGTGTATGCGGGCAAGGTATCGATCAGTTGCTACATGATGGGGTTGGCCCCGAGGACCTTCTCGAATGTACAGGGTCCCAATTTCAAGTTCTCTCAAGTTGACGCCTTCCTGAACCAGCTTACTCGGAAGGGGTCCTATCCAGTTGGCCGATTGGCGCTGTTGAACTGGATAAACCCCATCCCTTCGTGGGCCAATTTGACCACGTAGATTCTGTGGAAGTATGAGACTTTCTTTCGTGAGATCGGCCTCTATCACGCCATTCGGGGCACCTGTCACGGTCTGCCCATAAATAAGATGCTGTTCATGGCTCTCCTGGAGATGTACAACCGGCGAACGGGAACCTTCTTCACGCCTAGAGGGGAGATGGGACTCGCCCTCCACGAGACGTATGCAGTTTCTAAGCTGCCCTGGGGGGAAGAAGTCTTTGAAGTGTATACCTCGACGAACGAAGTATTCGAGGACTTGGATCGGCGGTTTCCGGGCTTTGTTGCCGTATACTGGGAACTACTATATCATCATAGCACCTGCCACCAGACGTCCATCAAGAAGGACGGTAGCTCGGAAGGGAACCTTCCTCACACCTGGTCATGGCTCACGTACCTTTTTACGCTAGGCACCTCAGGCCGGGTTTCTCTTCGAAATCCTTAAACCCAGGAAGAAGGACAGGACCTGGTATTGAGTGCCAAGAGATCGAGGGCCACAGGCGACAGGTTCAGGAGTAAAACTGACTCCTTTAGTTATTTTTATTAAGGTACTCAGCAGCTGTCAGAGAAGGCACTCCTGGCAGGGTTCCTGATGGTGTAGCTGCGGAAGTGCGTGGTCTCGGGAGGGGCTGGTTCTATTGAGAGGATCAGCAGTAACTTTATCCTCCCTGCCGTGAAGCTGGTCTTCGGGGCCAAACTAGCTCTTCTTCCGGCCATGGTGTACAGCATACACCTTGGCCTCTATGCCTTCTTGTCCAAAGTCATCGCCCGTGACACGGCGAAGGACTTTGAATGCGTTGAACTGCCCTATCATTATCTGATGGGGTGGTTGTTGATGCACTACCGGTCTTTGATGAGGCCCGACGCAGAAGATGGCGTTACGACTGATGATGCTTTTATCTTCCAATATCACCATCAGCCTTGGGAGTGCAGCACTATGCCAGCCTGTCGGATGGCGTTGGCGAGAGTGGACGGATACAACTTTTCTGTGCCTGTTCTTCGTTTTACCGATGAAGAAGTGAGGGGCGTACATATTGCAGGTACCGGGCCTCCTCACCTTTTGTCTGAGAAGATGCTCTTTTGGTTACGTAACATCCGTCCTGCGCACCTAGTATACCGCAACCGTAACACTGTCTACTTGGAGCCTTACTTGCCCAGTAGGTTCTTCTGAAAGTTCGGGTATAGTCAGCTACTCTTGGACAGTCCCAGCCCTTGTCTGGCTTTTGAAGGTAGCGTGCTTGACGGCATCAGGGCCTGGCATTATTATGACACGGTTCACACCCATACGAGCTTCTTAGTTCCTGATGCTGAGGCGCCAGGAGAAATTTTGTATTTGGTGGCTTTATACCATGTCACGGCGAGCGAGCCTCCTGTTGGCTTTGACCCAAGTACCAGCTTTATTGTTGGTACTGGCTTGGCGGAGAAGCCTAGGGGTCCAAGGCAAGGAAGAAGCAAAAGAATACAGTTGCTGTGTCGGAGTCAGAGTCTGCCAACGCGGACGAAGAGGATGATGAGCATGTTCCCGATAACTCTCTCCCTCCTATAGATGAGGTGGTGGCGGATCAGCCGCCTGTTGTTCCTAGTCCTTCGTGCAAGTGAGGCAGGCCTGAGCCCACCGTCGGCGGCAGAACTTACTCCGTGAAATGGACTGCGTCTAAACCTCGCAGGCTGCTCATCAAGAAGAGAGGCGAGAATGATGTCATTTCAGAGGTGAATTGAATTACAACCATCTTCTTATTTAGCTCTTCTTTTGAACTATGACCTAATCATTTTCTTTTATTTGCAGGCGTCAGAAGAATCGGACTTTCGAGAATCGGCCCCTGACTCTGAAGTTGATCTGGCCTTGACCACTTTGATTAGTGACATGTGTGCTGAGATTATTTCTGTCGGGGTTCTTCCGGTGACGGCTGAGGCTCAACCCATTGCTGAGGTCTCAACCCAGGGTAACGTGGAATCTGTTGAACCTGTCCCCGAGGATGCTAAACCTCAGCAGGGTGACGCTGATCCAGTTGTATCTCTTTCCGGAGCGGCTGGGGCAGATGAACCAGTTGCTTTTGGGTCGGATGTTGCTGGTGAAGAGGCTATGGTGGCTGAGAGCGAACCTCAGTCCCAGCAACTCTTTCCTTGTAAGCTAAGTCAAATATTGACCAGCGGGGAGATTCATTCGCTCTATCATCATATCCTTTGGGTTAAGTTGATTTATAGTTGCTCCGGACATACAGGTCCTGCTCCTTTACTGCTAATGACGGACACTATCGAGGGAGAGCTGGCCAAAGAGAATCTGGTGGAAGAAAGTGTGCCTCCTCTAACTTATATTGAGGGGCCTCCTGCTGAATCGAGTTCGAGAGAGCAGACGGCGGAACGGCCGGGGCGGAGAGAAATGGTCCCCGGCCTCTCCTCAGTTCTTGTGGCTCTGGGGGTTGACCTTTCCGCCCTGTCGAGTCTCCAGACCCTTCGGGCTGCGAAGGAGGAACTGGCCTCTATTCAAGTGCCCTTTCGCTCGGAAGTTGTTTCCCTTGTGGCGAGGGCAGCAAGTTCTGGTGCATCTTTCTCGTCCCTGACATCTACCCTTCCTTTGACGCCGTCTTCTATGGAAGTTCTAGATGAAGCGTCAAAGGATATGGTTGATAGTTTTTACCGCCACCTGAGGCGAGGAATTGAGGCTGCGGTGGAGAGGGGGACCTCTTTTGCCTTGGCCCGTCAATGCGCCCGGGGCCAGATTGAGATCCTTAGAACCCTTCCAGGCGGGGCAGTGATAGTTGAGCTCCTGGAACCCAAATTGCTGGAAGCTGATCTGCTGGTGGCTCAGTACCAAGTGCTTCGGCAAGTTGATCTGTCTGTAGCAATAGACCAAGAGCGTGCCTTCCTCATAACAGCCGTGGAGAAGGTAAGGGTTGTTGGGGATACGGCCAAGCCGATTATAATGGGGGACCTCCACCGCCTGTCTCTGCAGTATGTTCAGTTGAGCCGCAGGGAAGAGGACTGCCTGGCTCGGGTAGCGGCCGCCTCTCGTGGGGTAATTGATACAAGAGAGCAGATCCTTGAACTTCAGAGAAAACTGACTTTTTTGGAATCTGAGCTCGAGACCGCCCGCGCCGATAAGAAGCTGGTTGTTCAGGAAGCCGACAAGGTCACTCGAGCTTCTGCTGGCTTGGAGCATACTTTGGAGAAGGTTGAAGAGGGCTGGCGGGCTTACTCGCATCTGGAGGATACGGAGCGGCTAACTCAGGAGGCCGAGCGCCGGGCCAAGCAGCGGTTTGAGCGGTCGACAGCCTTGCTGATGGACCGTCTCAGAGAATTATGTATAGTCGAACCATAGTTGGCCTTTTCCTTATTTATATTCTTTCCTTTTTTGAGAGGGACATGGTCCCAGAACATGTAGTACCTTTGACTTTCAAATAAAAGAGTATGTTTTGTTTTACCCTTTATTTGTATTGCTTGTTGTGTTTGTGGTGTTATGGTATTTGCCCCATTGGAGGACTCTTTGTGGACCTATTATCCCTGGCATACCTTGGTTTTAGGTATGGATAACAAGTTTGATAGGGATACTTAGAACAATTCCGTAGTAAGGTGGCTATGGAAGTTCCTGGTATCGGGAAAAAGAATGCCATGGAGCAGCTGGGCTCCCGGGGTATGATGAGAAATGAGGTGCATGTACTAGAAAATTTAGTACAGCATTTGTGGCCAGCAGGGACATTTGTGGTCAATAAAGGACATTTGTGGGCCTATTATGCTTGGCGTACTCCGGTCTTGGGTACAGATAATAGGTCGAAAGAAAACCAACATATTTACTCAGAGGTAATGAGGACGTGGTAAATATGAGGGTTTCTTCAATGGAGCCTTCCTACTCAGAGGTAATGAGGACATGGCAGGAGTGGACTCCATGAAGGGTACATAGAACAACTCAGAGGTAATATGGACGTGGAAGTTCTACGTGAGGGGGTGATATGTTTTTATTTTGCAGAAGCGAAACAACTCAGAGGTGACATCGACGTGGTTGTTTCGAGAAATTTGTGGATCTGTTACCCTGTTTATGGACTGAAAGTGCGGGCATTAGATCATGAGGAGATTCTCTTTTTGGGAGGAAGTTCAGAGGTATGATTATACGTGACTTACTACCCAAAAGATGCGATATAGATTCATCTGGAGTGACCAAAGTATAAGTTCAGCGGTACCTGCGGGTACATAACTCAACAATCTGGGAGATTTGGAGTCAGAATGTAAGTTCAGCGGTACCAGAGGGTACATAACTCAACCATCTGGGAGATTTATAGGATGTCGTTTTAGACATAATACTTCTTCAGGAACTTGTCGTTGATGGACAACATGAGCAAGTCTCAATTTTGTTTTGTGAGACAGTAAGCACCATTGGAGAATACAGCCTCGATGACAAATGGGCCTTCCCACTTTAGCTGGATTTTGTCGGCAGTTTTGTGGGTCATAACCATCGGCCTCCGAACTGCCAAAACGAGATTGCCCACTTGGAATGTACTGATTTTAACCTTTTTATTAAAAGCTCCCAAGATACGTGCTTGGTACAGCTCGATTCGTTGTTGAGCTAACAGGCGCTTCTCATCTAGGGCCTCCAACTCTTGTATCCGGCGACGGTAATTATCATCCGTCGTCAATCGATAGATAAGGGCGACACGGAGCGAGGGGATTTGAGTCTCCAGTGGAAGAACTGCCTCATTCCCATATACCGGAGAGAATGGTGTATTCCTGGTGGTCGTCCGAACTGTAGTAGGGTACGCCCATAAGCATTCGCCGAGCTTTTTATTCCAGTCGTGTTTGTTAGAAGAAACGAACTTCTTGAGCAGCTTGATTATAGTTTTATTGAATGCTTCTGCCAACCCATTCGCTGTCGGATTGTACGGTATTAAAAAAACATTGTGGATTCGGTGTTTGTCGCAGAACCGCTAGAAGGCATGGCTTGCAAATTGCGGACCATTATCGTGGATGATCCTTCGGGGCAATCCGTAGCGGTAGATGACGTAATGCTTAAGGAAGCTGATCATGTTTGAAGTCTTCACTTCTGGCAGCGGAATAACCTCCGCCTATTTGGAGAAGTAATATGTGATTGCGAGTATGAAGCGATGTCCTCGGGACGAAGACGGAGTGATCGGACCAATAATGTCGATTCCCCATACTTCAAATGGCCAGGATGCCGCCGTCGGATGTAGAAACTCGGATGGCTGGTGGATGAAATCTGTGTGGACTTGACATACTTTGCACTTTCATGCATAGTCTATCACATCTACAACCATCGTGGGCCAGTAATAGCCCATTCGGCAAAGGCGGACTTACAATTTTGGGCCAGGCTGATGGGCCCCGCAGACGACGTCGTGAGCTTCGCGTACAACTTCTTTGGCTTCTGTATTTGACAGACACCGAAGCAGTAATCCATCGTACGATCGCCGATACAGCTTTTATCTCTGTATCGTAGAAGAATCTGAGGGAACGTCTTCTGATAAAAGTGGCTTCCTTTGGATTCTCGGGCAAGATGCCATAGACTACGAAGTCTACGAATGGCTATCTCCAGTCTAATGCTTCGTCGACCGTCTGAGCAGAATAACTCGTTACAAATTGAACGTTATTCCTAGGACAGATCAATTCATGGCCTATCGCGTCCACCAAGTGATGAGCATGATTCATAACCGCTAAGGAAGTGGCAAGACCTGCTAAGGCATTGACTTTGATATTTTGGAGTCTGGGAACATGTTCTATGAAGATCCCTTCAAATGACGAAATGATATTGATCGCTATTTGGTGATAGGGGATTATATCTTCATGGCGAACTTCGTATGAACCCCGGATCTGATTGACGATTAACTGCGAATCGCCGTATGCTTTAAGATACTCTACCTCCAGCTCCTTTGCAAGTCGGAGGCCAATGATCAAAGCGTTGTACTCGGCCACGTCGTTTGAACAGGGCTCCGTGAGGGAGTAAGCCCGATTGATCACCAGCCCGGAGGGAGAAATCAGGACCACTCCGACTCCAGCGACGATGTTGCCCTTGGGCCCAGTTCTGGAAGCGCCGTCGAAGAACATTCGTCATACGGCATCATGAGAAGCCATATTTGAATTGGCGACCTCATCTGGAATCTCTTCGTCTATTCTGGTTGACCTTTAACAGCCTTCTACGGGACGAAGATCATGTGGTAGGGAGACAATAATATCGCCCAAGTAGCGAGGCGAGAGCTGAGTGCACCTGGCTTGGTCATGAGGACCCTGAGGGGGTTAACTCTTTATACGACATGGATGGTTTGTCCCGTGACGTAGTGTTGCGTCTTCTGAATGACGAACACCAGAGCAAGGCATGCATTCTCTACGGCAGTGTATCGATGCTCATGCCCCATCATCATTCGGCTGTGGTAATATATAGCTTGCTTATGGCCTGTATCATTATTTTGTGCTAGTAAAGCACCGAGAGAATGCTCCATTGCTCGCATATAGAGAAGGAATGGTTTTCCAGCAACCGGGGCCACCAGGACTGGAGGGTTCGACAGATATTCTTTGATGCTATCGAAGGCGTACTGGCATTCTTCATTCCATACGAATGAAACGCCCTTCTTCATGAGATGGGTGAATGTTTGACATCGCCCGGAGAGGTTAGAGATGAACCTCCTGATGTAAGCTAGCCTCCCTCGACGGCCTCGAAGTTTACGAATATTTCTCGGGGGACCCATCTCCATGATTGCCTTCGTCTTCTCAGGGTCTATGTGGATTCCTTGGGCAGTAATAATAAAACCCAGGAATTTTCTGCTAGATACGCCCAAGAAGGATTTGGTAGGATTCATCTTCAAGTTGTGTGCTCGTATCAGGTCGAATACCGTCCTCAGATCCTGCAGATGGTCTCTCTTAAAATGGCTTTTGACAGCGATGTCATCAACATAACACTCCATGGTCTTACGTAAGTGATCTCTGAAGATGACACTCATGGCTCTTTGATATGTGGCACCGACATTCTTTAAGCCGAAGGGCATGACGGTATAACAGTACACGCCAATCGGTGTTCGAAATGATGTATGCTTCTCGTCTTCAGGAGACATCTTAATTTAGTTATATCCTAAGAAGCCATCCATGAATGACATGCGCTCAAAGCCACATGTGTTGTCGATCATGATGTCCGTGATAGGAAGAGGAAATTCATCTTTAGAACAAGCTTCGTTTAGATTTCGAAAGTCGATACAAATTCGAATATTTCTATTCTTCTTGAAGACTAGCACTATGTTGGTGACCCAGTCTGGATGGTGCTCCTCCCGGATGAAGCCGTTGGCTATCAGTTAGTTGACCTCAGCTTCGATAGAATTCATGATGTCCGGGCGAAAATGTCTTTGTTGTTGCTTGACCGACTTTGCGTCTGGACGAATGTTTAGCTTGTGTAGTACAGCCTCGGGGTTTAGCCCTGGCATGTTTTCATAACTCCAGCCGAACACATCAATATATTCTTTGATGAGTTGCAGTAGCGATTCCCGCTCTTCGTCTGTCAGACCTTTGCTGACGAAGATTGGCTTTGGAGAGGACTCATCGTCGAGGTCAACTTGCATAACCTTTTTTTCGGTAGGAGGTTCACAAAGTTCGAAGCGTTTCTCATATTGTAAGTCTAGTTACTGGACCCAAGGTTCCAACTTGAGAAGTTTGGGTACATCTTTATCTTCTTCGTAGGCATCAGCAAATGCCATATTGACAGACAGAGCTTGCCTGAATACTTCCCCAATGCTAACATCCAAATCAGAAGTTGGTGTTCCGGTTGAATGTGAATGCCAGTCACATTCTTCATCTGAGCTTTCAGGTGTTGTTACAGGTATAACATAACCTAGCCCACATCTGGTCTTGTTGTAATAATCTCGTGGTTTTCCAGCTGGGACTGTCAACTGCAAAGGTAACCGCCGGCCAGTGTCGTAGTTTAAGCCTGGCGTAGTCTCCAGATCATACCCCTATTTTTGTATGAGGTATTTGGATCGGGAGCTGTACAGATAAAGGGGCAATCTCCCAGTGTTGGGTTCGAGATGAACTTCTTCTATCCTGAAGGGTTTGGATCATTCTTTCGGCCGAAGATGATTGGACGATCCTCTCCCTCGATTATGAAGTACGCGTCTTCCACGGGAGTAAGTTGGTTTGCGGTGTAGACATTTGTCACTTGTGTGCGTAGGTGGGTACCTATACCGTGTTCTATAGCATACTTTGTACAAAGCTTATTAAGCTCGAGGTAGTTCAAAGATAGCCCTTTATTGATGAAGTAAGGTATCTTTTCCAGTAGAATTACATCATCTGCGGATGGAACATCAGTATGAGCAGCCACATACTTGGCCAGCTCTGACTCTTCTTCGGCCATTCCATGTGTCAATAAAGTCTGGTAGGATGACTTAGGTAGCTTAATCATCAAGGGCTCCACTGGTGGAGCAGAACGTGGAGTCGTTGGCATACTAGTGACCCCCAGTTTGGTGCTCGGTGCTTGACGGGGAGTTGTTGGCTGGCTAGCAGTCCCCGGCTTAGCGCTCGGCTGCCGATTCATTCTGGAAAGACGAATCGACATCGGCTTGACATAGGGATTGAGCTTCTCTGTTTGTTACTGGCTAGCTCTAGGCAGCCAGATTATCAGTGGCTCTGTCGTGGGTCTTGGTACTTGGCCAGACCTTGGCAGTCGGATTATCATCCGACCCTCCTGTGCAGAAAGGCTGATTGCATCCTTACGCAGAGTGGATGTAAGGGGTGCAGTTCTGCCAGGTTTGCGGGCTTAGATGTGGATCGTCAGAGGTTCTTTCGATCAGGTTGCCATCTCTGTTTGAGCTTGAGTATCTCCTTCGACAAGGTGACTTTTCGACTTCTCGTACAAGCATGAGTCTGAGTAGTAGGATTCCACCCCTTTAAAGGGATCAATGTCGGCAAATTCTGTCCTTAAGAAGCCGTGCTTGTCGACATACTTGAAGCACTGGTGCAGTATGGAAGGCACAATCATATAATCGTGTATCCAAGGAAGCCCCAGGAGAATATTATAGGAAGTGTCTGCATCTATGACATAACAGGTCATTTCTGAATAAAGGTCGCCGATTTGGCACTTAATAAGAATCTTTCCGATCGGATAGCTTCTGCCTGAATTAAAACCGCTGATGGCAGTGCTTGTCGGCGTCAGGCGATGCATTGGAATGTGCAGATGGTGCAGCAGGCTCTTCGGGATGATGCTTATTGAAGAACCGAGATGAATATGCATCCGATCTACCTTGATGTTGCCAATGTATCCAGTATAATATAGAGGGCGATCGTGCAGGTTGGTCTTGATAAGCATATCCTGCAGAGTGAAGACAATGTTGGGTATTGCACCTGTGCAAGCGCTGTCCTAGAGATATGTAGACGAGCTCTCCCCAGTGAGATTGGACTGAGCAAGATATGCGTCGGCATTCTGGAGTGCCTCGCTCAGTACGACACAAACATCTTTAGAGAGTCTCAGGAGCTCGTATAGCGACAATTTTGCCGGTGTGTTGGCCAATTGTGCCAAGATGTCAAAGTTGTAGGACCTCTCTAGCCCATGAGGCACCTCTTTTTGGAGTGGTTTGTCAAAGCAAGTCTCCTTCGGCCTAGGCTTTTCGGTCGTCGGAGGCTGAGAAGGTCCTGGAACATCAGCAGTAGCCGACTAATGATCTTCAGCCGAGTTACCTTGTTTGCCATGAAATATAAAAGAACAAAATAATTATATCGGAGGACTGGACATTTACTTCACAATAGAAACTCGTTTGTACAAAGAAAGCCTAGGGACAAAAACCTAGGTGCAGTAATCTAAGTACAATTGTTTATTTTAGATTCTGGGGGGTGACGGTAGAGGTCGGAAAAGCGACGGCAGCTCTGCCTTACTCCTTGGACGATCGAATGCAGCCTTGGCTCTCAGGATACCCTCTGTATGGGAGTTTGTCTCTCTGCTCTCTCTCTTCAAGTCTCTCCAGGTGCTCTGGTGCTCTTCGAAAAAAGTCCCCTTTTTTGTAAGGGAATGACACCTTGCTATTTATAGGAGTGGGATGCGATCATTAGGGTTTGCAATGATTGCTTCCTTGATAAGTCGACGGTTAGGGATCAATTAATCTAGGCCCTTCATTCTGATTGTAGCAAATCAAGGTAATTAATATAGTTTGTATTAAATCTCTGTGGGCAATTAATGATGATTGCCATAAATCTTCATGCTTTGTTATGCCAAGCTCGGATCTCCCGCCACGTGTTCAATTTGCATGATTGCAAATGATCTAATTTGATCCTAGTAATTATGAGGATGGCGCTAAACCTGGTTGTTGGGATTTGTTGATGAATCTTGATCGATTTGATGCCACGTGTCCTACTATTATTATGCTGCTAGCTGTAGAGATGTGAAAAAAACTAATCTTCTGCCACGTGTCTTAACTGCGAGCCACTTAGAAAATCCGAACCGTATGAGGATTGTTCTCTACTGAGCCGCATAAGACTAGCCACGTTTTTAAATGATCTGAGCCGCATGAGTGTAGGGGACCGCATGATGGGTTGCTTCTCAGTGAGCCGCATGAAGATAGTTCTCGTGAGCCGCATAGGGTAGACTCTGCCTGAGCCGCATGAGGTGGTCTCTCCCTGAGCCGCATGGGGTGGCCTCTGCCCCAGCCGCATGGGGTGGCCTCTGCCTGAGCCGCATGAAAGATTTTGGGGTTTGTGTCAGAGATTTCCTTCGTTTCCCTAGGAGTCTACCATTATGACAGGGTCTTTATGGCAGCTTTATGTCAGAGCCGTCAGTTCTACTTTTTGTCAGAGCATTTAATAGGGCCTTTACTTGCAGGAGCGAACCGCAGAAGGCCACGTGGTGTTTGCTTGAGTCGCATGTCCAAGTTGGTGACTTTTGAACCGCATGATGCTCTTGAGCCGCATAAAGCTCGTCTGTTTTTGAACCGCATGGGTTTTCATGTTCTGAGCCGCATGGGCAATCATGCTCTTTTCCATGCTTCTACAAGACCCCCTTCAAAGTTTTCAATTTGCAAAATTGAAATACTTTGAATAAGAAGCATGGCTATGTGAATGTTCTTCGGACCGCATGGATATCTCAGCCGCATGACCTCCTCAGCCGCATGGATTTCTGAGCCGCATGGCCTCCTTGCCGCATGGCCTGTCTAGCCGCATACTTTTCCTAGCCGCATGGGCTCCCTGCCACGTGTGCGTGTCATTAATTGCCTTTAATTCATTTTAGAGCCGTCTTTTGGGGGAATCCCAAGGGTCGGTTCATTAAATCTTTGGATTTTACGCCCTGTGTGAATCTCCATTATGAGAGAGGGAGCGAAATCCGAGGAGTCGGTTTTGTTTTGCCTGCAGCACACGACCCGAAGCGGTTATTGGTCTACGTGTCCCCCCTCTTTTTTTCTCCTATAAATAAAAGGATTTTAAGAGAAGAAACTTCTTTACTCTCCTTCAATCTAAACCTTTCCTCTCCCGATTGTCATCCTCTTCTTCGATCACCGATGGCTCCCAAGAAGACTGTTGTGGCGAAGGGTAAGAAGGCGGCGTCTTCGTCGGCTGCGGCGGCGAAGGGCAAGAAAGCTGCTTCTACTTCAACTGTAGCCGCTCCTCCGCCAGCCGACGTGCCCGCAGTTCACCCTAACGTCCACCCCCTATTGCTGGTAGGGATGTTATGTGAGCTTAAAAACCCAAACTGTTGTGGCTACGTTGCATGCTTTATGCGCGAGCCTTCATCTTAATGTGTGCCGTATGTACGTCCCATATTCGAGCCGCGAGCCGCATGAGAATTGTTACTGTGGTCGCATAAGCACTTCGCCAATGGGGCCGCGCTGAGCCGCATAGGCTCGTACAATTTTGTTTATCGCGTGAACCGCATGAACTTATCTGAACTTTGAGAGCCATATGAGAGCACTGCCGCATGAACCTTCGCTGGACGGAGCCGTATAAGTGTTTTTCTGAGTTGAGCCACATGAGGCTCCATTAAGTTGTGGCCGCATAATCTTGAAAATACTCATCAGTTCTCTTTGTCCATCTTTTTAACTTATTTCTTTTGCCTTCTCTTTTTAGTGAATTTTCCGGTTAATGCTGCGGGGGAACCTCTAGTGGGTCAGGCCCAATTCGCTATAGGAGTCCGACTTGACCAACTAGTTCGGCAGGTGGTAGAACAACTGCCCAAGAACGAGCCTGAGGAGAGGTTAACTCTTATCAAGAACCAGCCCCTTCGCTTCCTCTGTGCCATGCTGAACTCAGGGCGATTGGAGGGAAAGTACCTAAAGCCGACATTCTTCTTCGGGGACGTCCTGACTGTGAAGAACTCTCGGGTATTGGATATATCCGAGAATTGGAATTTTATTTCTATCGGGAGGGCGATCTACATCCCCCAGATGGATCGTCATTTCCCATTGGTGTGGTTTAATATGTTGCCGGTGGACAGGAGGATGCAAAAATCCTTGACGCCGAGCCGGTCGGGAATGATTGTGGGTAACATCCACTACAATAAGCATGTTAGGTCAGCGTACGCGGGACGGGAACCGGTGAGCTGCTCCGTGATGGGGTTAGCCCCGGGTACCTTCTCAAATGCGCAAGGTCCCAATTTCTCATTCTCTCAGGCCGACACTTTCCTGAATCGACTTGCTCGGAAAGGATCTTATCCCATTGGCTGGCTCTCCCTTTTGAACTGGATACACCCCATCCCTTCGTAGGCCAATTTGACTCGGTGGATTTTACGAGAATATGGGACTTTCCTGCGTGAGGTTGGTCTCTACCACGCCATCCGGGGTACATGTCATGGACTGCCTATCAATAATGGGTTGTTTATGGCTCTATTAGAGATGTACAACCAACGGACGGGGACCTTCTTCATGCCAGGAGGGGAGATGGGTCTCGCTCTTCATGAGATGCACGCCGTCTCTAGGCTGCCGTGGGGCAATGAAGTGTTTGAAGCATACACTCTGACGAACGAAGAGTTCGAAGATTTGGAGCGACGACATCCGGGTTTCGTTGCTGTCTATCATGAGTTATTGTGTCATCACAGTTACTGTCAGCAGACAACCAAGAAGGATAGTAACTCGGAAGGGAACCTTCCGCATACTAGGGCTTGGCTCTCCCACCTTTTTCAGCAAGGTGCCTCAGGCCGAATTACTCCCCGAAATCCTCTGACCCGAGAACAAATACAGGATCTGGTGTTAACTGCCAAGAAGTCGAAGGCCTTGAGCGACACGTTTGGGAGTCAAACTGATTCCTTTGATTATTTTTATCAGGATATCCAGCCGCTGTCAAAGAAGGCAATCCTGGCAGGGTTCTTGATGGTATGGCTACGAAATTGCGTGGTCTTAGGAGGAGCTGGTTCTATCGGGAGGATCAGTCAAAATTTTATCCTTCCTGCCGTGAAGTTGGCCTTCGGGGTCAGGCTAGCTCTTCTTCCGGCCATGGTGTGCAGTATACACCATGCCCTCCATACTTTTTCATCCAAAGTTATTGTACGTGACACAGCGACGAACTTTGAGCGAGTTAAGTTGCCTTACCACTATCTGATGGGGTGACTATTAATACACTGTCGATCTTTGATGAGACCTGGCCCAGAAGATGGTGTAACTGACGATGATGCTTTTATCTTCCAGTACCGCCGGATGTCCTGGGAGTAGAATATTATGCCCGCCTGTCGGAGGGCGCTGGAGAGGGTGGATGGATATAACTTCTTCGTGTCTGTTCCCCATTTTTCTGCCGAGGAGGTGGAGAATATATATGTTGATGGTATCGGGCCTCCTTTCCTCTTACCCGAGAGGATGCTTCTTTGGTTGCGTACCATTCGTCCCTCGCACTTAGTATATCGCAACCGTAATACCGTCTACCTGGAACCTTACTTACTCAGCCGGTTCTCTCGCCAGTTTGGGTACAGCCAGCTGTTCCTACAGAGTCCCAGCCCTTGCCTGGGCTTTGAAGGCAGTGTTCTGGATGGCATCAGAGCGTGGCTTTATTATAATATCTCTTATACCCGCGCTAGTTTCTCGGTCCTTGACGCTGAGACGCAAGGGGAGATTTTGTATTTAGCAGCTCTCTACCACGTCACTGCGAGCAGATTTTCGGTTAATTTTGACCCTCGTACTAATTTTATTGTTGGTACCGGATTGGCGGAGAAGCCCCAGGGGTCAAAGAAGAGAAAGCAGAGGGCAAATACGGTTCCTGTATCGGATTCGGAGTCCACCACTGCGGATAAAGAAGGTGGCGAGCAGGGAGCTGATAATTTTCTTCCTCTAGACGAGGTGGCAGCGGAACAACCACCCGTTGCGTTCGATGGAGTGGTGGCGGATCAGCCACCTGTTGCGCCCAACCTTTCGTTTAAGCGGAACAGGAGTGAGTTTGCTGATATCGACATGACTTATTCCATGAAACGCGCTGCTGTCAGATCCCGTCAGCTACTTATCGAGGATGTTAATGCTGCTTCTGAGGTGATTCGAATTATAGTCGTCTTCTCCTTTATTTTCCTGTACCATGATCTAATCATTTCCTTTTACTCTTGTAGGCATTGGAGGAGTCGGTTTCTCGAGAATCGGTCGCTGAGGTCGATCCGGCCCTGACAACTTTGGTCGATAACATGTGCACCGCTATCATTTCTGCTGGAGTTCTTCCGGAGGCGGCCGAGAAGTCCCACATTGCTGAGGACTCAACCCATGGGGACGGTGGCTCTACTGCACCTGTCCCTAAGACAGTTGAATTTCTACGAGGTGACGCTGAACTGGCCGGCTCCCTTTTTGGGGTGGCTAGGGCAGAAGTACCAGCTGAATTCAACTTGGAGGTCACGGGTCAGGAGACCACATCAGCTGCGAACGAGCTGCAGCCTGCATGCTCCTCCCCTGGTAAGATAAGCCGAATCATAACTTGCGAGGAGGCCTATCTGCTCTATCATCACATCCTTCGGGTTACGTCGATTGATTGTTGCTCTGGACATACAAGTACTGCCTCTCTAGTACCGACGATGGATATTATTGAGACAGGCTCTGCCGAAGGGGCACTGGTAGAGAGGATCGTACCCTCTCCCCTTCTGGCTCGTCTTCAGGGGCCTCCCGCTGGCTTGAGTTCGAAAAGTCAGGTGGCGGGACAGCCGGGGCAGGGGATAATATTTCTTGCATCGTCTTCTGCTCAGGGGGCTCCGAGAGTCGACCTCTCTGCCCTGCCGAGTGTCCAGACTCTTCGGGTGTCAGAGGAAGAGTTAGCCGCTATCCGCGCATCGTTCCGCTCGGAATTTGTCTCATTGGTGGCATGTTCTAGCGCGCCTCCTTCGACGTTGCCGGCCACGCTTCCTTTGACGCCGTCCTCTACAGAGGTTCTGGACGAAGCGTCACAGGACGTGGCTGATAGCTTTTAACACCACTTGAAGAGAGGGGTAGCGGCTGCTGTGGAAAGAGGGACCTCTTTTGTCTTGGCCCGGCAACGCGCCCAGGGTCATATTGATATCCTTAAGACTCTTCCCGGTGGGGCAGGGGTAGCTGCGCTTTTGGAGGCAAAATTGCTGAAGGCTGATCAGCTGGTGGCCCAGCTTCAGGTGCTGCGGTAGGCTGATCTGTCTGCTGCTGTAGATCAGGAGCACAGTTTCCTTATAGCTGCTGTAGAGAAGATAGGGGCTTCTCGGGATAAGACCAGGCCGGCCATACTGAAGGACCTCCGCGATCTGTTTGATCGATATGATCAGTTGAGCCGCGAGAGTGAAGATATTATGGCTCGAGAAGCGACTGCCTCCCGTGGGGTTATTGACACGTGGGAGCAGATCCTTGAGCTTCAGAGGAAGTTAGCTTTCCCGGAGTCTAAGCTTGAGGCTGCTCGCACTGAAACGGGGCTAATTATCTAGGAGGCTGACAGAGTCAATCGAGCTTCTGCTGGCCTGGAGCTCGCCCTGAAGAAACTGGAGGATAGCTGGCGGGCACATATGTACTTGGACGATGCGGAGCAGTTGTCCAAGGAGGCTGAGCGCCAAGCTAAGCAGTGGCTTGAGCGGGGGACCGCCTTGGTGAAGAGCCATCTCCTGGAATTATGTACCGCCGAACCATAGACGATTTTTTTCCTTCTTTTTTGTTTTCGTTCTTTTCCTTTCTTTGAGTGGGACGTTGTCCCTAGAACATGTAGTACTTTTGCCTTGCGAAATAAAAGTATATACTTTATTCTACCCTTTATTTGTACTGCTTGTTGTGCATGTGGTGTTATGGCGTTGTTTGTCCGGCTTGGTGGTGGGCTTGTTTGTGGACCTGTTACCCTTAGCATACCTGAGTTTTAGGTACGGATAACAAGTTTGATGGGGATACCTAGAGCAATTCCACGACAAGGTGGTCATGGACGTTCCGGGTATCGGGAGAAAGAATGCAATGGAGCAACTGGGCTCCCGAGGCTTGATGAGGAATGATGTGCATGTACTAGGAAACTTAGTACAACTGTAGAAGCATGGAAAATATCAGAGTAATGGTCCATGCGGCTCTGGGAAGAAGCCCATGCGGCTCATATAGGAGCTGCCTTATGCGATTCAAAGAAGACTCTCAGTCTCATGCGGCTCGGGAGTGTATGCGGTTCAGCAGGAATATGCGGCCCGATCGACGCCACATCCCCCTTGGGATCTCCCCCTACAGCTGGCCATTTGAGTAGTGGCCTCATTTAATGCCCTAACACGACTCGATAACCATGACGGCTCTGACATAAAGCGTCATAATGGTTCTGCCATAATGACAGACTCGTCGGGAAAAGAGGAAAATCTCTGACCCGATTCGACAGAAGTCCTAGCATGGAAAATATCAGAGTAATGGTCCATGCGGCTCTGGGAAGAAGCCCATGCGGCTCATATAGGAGCTGCCTTATGCGATTCAAAGAAGACTCTCAGTCTCATGCGGCTCGGGAGTGTATGCGGTTCAGCAGGAATACGCGGCCCGATCGACGCCACATCCCCCTTGGGATCTCCCCCCTACAGCTGGCCATTTGAGTAGTAGCCTCATTTAATGCCCTGACACGACTCGATAACCATGACGGCTCTGACATAAAGCGTCATAATGGTTCTGCCATAATGACAGACTCGTCGGGAAAAGAGGAAAATCTCTGACCCGATTCGACAGAAGTCCTAGATTGCCACGTGGCATATCTCATGCGGCTTAAGTAGAGAACAGCTCCATGCGGCTCACTAAGAAGTCACCGTATATGGCCAGCAGAAATCAGCCATATGAGGTCCACCGAGAGCTCAATCCCTGTGGCTCAATATAACGCTAGCTTATGCGGCTCGTAGAGATTATGCATATGCGGCTCATCGAGAGTTCATCCCCTGCGGCTCAATAAAGCGTTGTCCTATGCGGTTCATGAAGATCATCTCCCTGCAGCTCAAGTCTTGCCTATCCCATGCGGCTCTAGCAGGACCCACAATTAAGACACGTGGCATTGGATCAATCAAGGATTTAACCGAATCTCAACAAATATATTTGACATCATCATCATAATTACTGAGATCAAGGCATATCATTTATCATCAAGCCAACGGGACACGTGGCGAGCAATCGGATATTGGTAGAATCAATCATGAAGATTTAAAGCAGTTAACATTAACTGCTCACGAGATTCGGTGCTATCCGCATTAATGGCCTAGATTCATTGTAACCAGGATCAAGGGTTCAGATAGATTGAGGGAGCACCGACATTCCAAACAAATGATCATTAGCAAACCCTAATGATCATACCCCACTCTTATAAATAGCCAGCATCATTTCTTTGCAAAAAAAAGAGAAGGGGCAACAAAAAGAATAAAAAATACAGAGCCAGAGAGAAAATACACACAGAGAGAGAGAAGCCAGGAGAGCAACAGAGGAGCAAAAAGAGCCTTTCTTCGTCAACGCTAACCATCTTCACACCAGGAGCCAAGGCTGCATACCGATCGTCCAAGGAGTAAGGCAGGGCTGCCGTCGCCTTCCCGAGCCTCTATCGTCACCCCCCAGAATCTAAAATAAACAATTGTACTTAGATTACTGTACCTAGGTTTTCGTCCCTAGGCTTTCTTTGTACAAGCGAGTTTGTATTGTGAGTCTAAGTTCAGTCCTCCGAGTAAGGCAGGGCTCTCTCGGTGCTTTGCTGGCACAAAATAACGATGCAGGCCATGAACAGGCCATATATTACCTCAGCCGAATGATGATTGGACCAGAGCACCGATACACCGCTGTAGTGAAAGAATGCCTCGCCTTGGTGTTCGCCATTCAGAAAATACGACACTATGTCACCGGACAAACGATACATGTGGTCTCACGAGTCAACCCTCTAAGGGTCCTCATGACTAAACCAGGGGCACTCAGCTCTCGACTCGCTACATAGGCAATATTGCTGTCCCCTTATCATATGATCTTCGTCCCCCAAAAGGCAGTCAAAGGTCAAGCCCTGGCAGATTTCTTGGCAGCCCACACAGGCTCGGAGTCTTCCAGGATATACGAAGAGATCCTAGATGAGGTCGCCGACTCGCACACAACCTCTCGCGAGAATATATGGCGAATGTTCTTCGACGGCGCTTCAAGGACCGGACCTAAAGGCAATATAGTTGTCGGAGTCGGGGTAGTGCTAATCTCTCCTTCCGGATTGGTGATTAACCACGCTTATTCCCTCACTGAACCTTGTTCTAACAATGTGGCCGAGTACAACGCTCTGGTCATTGGCCTCCAACTTGCAAGAAAGCTGGGGGTAGAATACCTTAAAGCGTACGACGATTCCCAACTAATCGTCAATCAGATCCGGCGTTCGTACGAGGTACGCCATGAAGACATAATCCCTTATCATCAAATAGCGATCAATATCATCTCGGCATTTGAGGGGTTCTTCATCGAGCACGTCCCCAGACCCCGAAATATTGAAGCCGATGCCCTAGCTGGTCTCGCCGCTTCCCTAGCAGTTTCGAATTATGATCGACAATCAGTAGAAGTGATAGGCCATGAACTGGTCTGCCCCAAAAATAATATGCAATTCATCGCAAGTTATTCTGCACAGACGATCGATGACGCCCCAGATTGGAGACAACTATTCATCGACTTCGTCGTCTACGACATCCTGCCTGAGAACCCAAAGGAAGCCACTTCCATCAGAAGGCGTTCTCTCAGATTCTTCTACGATACAGAGACGAAAATGCTGTATCGCCGCTCCTACGACGGATTACTGCTTCGTTGTCTGTCAAACGCAGAAGCCAAAGAAGCCGTACGAGAAGCCCATGACGGTGTCTGCGAGGCCCACCAGTCCGGCCCGAAACTACAAGACCGCCTTCGCCGAATGGGCTACTATTGGCCCACAATGGTGGCAGACGCGATAGATTGTGCTAGAAAGTGCAAAGCTTGCCAAGTCCAGGCGGATTTCATCTACCAACCATCCGAATTTTTACATTCGACAGTGGCGTCCTGGCCATTCGAAGCATGGGGAATGGATATCATTGGTCCAATCACCCCACCTTCCTCTCGAGGACATCGCTTCATACTTGCGATCACTGATTACTTCTCCAAATGGGCGAAAGCTGTCCCACTCGCAGAAGTCAAGACTTCAAACGTGATCAGCTTCCTTAAACACCACATCATCTACCGCTTTGGACTGCCCCGGAGGATCATCCATGATAATGGTCCGCAGTTTGCAAGCCACGCATTCTATCGGATTTGCGATAAGCACCATATTCAGAATATCGTCTCAACGCCGTACAACCCGACATCAAATGGGTTAGCAGAGGCGTTCAACAAAAAAATCATCAAACTGCTCAAGAAGTTCATCTCCTCCAACAAGCGCGACTGGAACAAGAAGCTCGACGAGTGCTTATGGGCTTATCGCACCACGGTCCGAACAGCCACCGGAAATACGCCATTCTCCCTGGTATACGGAAGTGAGGCAGTCCTCCCCTTGGAGACACAGATCCCCTCACTACGTATCGCCCTCACACATCAATTAACAATAGACGACAACTACCAACGTCGCCTGCAAGAGTTAGAGGCCTTAGATGAAAAGTGCCTCCTAGCTCAGCAAAGGATCGAGCTGTACCAAGCACGCATCTCTAGAGCCTTCAACAAGAAGGTCAAAATCAGAACATTCCAGGTAGGCGATCTCGTCTTGGCAGTCCGGAGGCCGATGGTCATGACTCACAAGACCGCCGGCAAATTCCAGCCAAAGTGGGAGGGCCCATTTATGATTGAGACGGTATTCTCCAACGGTGCTTACCGCCTTGCAAAGCAAAATGGAGACTTGCTCGTGCTGCCCGTCAACAGAAAGTTCCTGAAGAAATATTATGTCTAAACGACATTCGCTAAAAGGTCTTCGAGTCATGCGCCCGCTGGTACCACTGAACTCATACCCTCAGCATTTCAGAATATCGAGTCATGTACCGGCTGGTACCACTGAACTCACACCCACAATATTTCAAGATTATCGAGTCATGTACCTGCTGGTGCCCCTGAACTCACCCCTACACCCCCTTTAGATTATCGAGTCATGTACCCGCTCGTGCCGCTGGACTCCCACTTTCTTAATATGTTAATTTACCGAGTTATGTACCCGCTGGTGCCTCTGAACTCACATTTCGGTCACTCTTTCAGATAGTAAGTCACGTATGATTATACCTCTAAACTTTCTTCTTGGAAGAGATCCTCCCTCATGATCTAATACCCGCACTCCCATTGCACAAAAAGGGTAATCGATCCACAAATTTCCGAAAACGGACATGTCCTCATCACCTCTGAGTCGTTTTCACTTCCACCAAAAACAAACCGCCCCTCACATAGAACTTCCACGTTCTCCTACCTCTAAGTCGTTCTATGTACCCCCTCTTCATTAAGCCCACTCCTGCCATGTCATCATTACCTCTGAGTGGGAAGGCTCCATCGAAGAAACCTTCATGCTAGCCATGTCCACATTACCTCTGAGCAAGTATGTCGGTCTCCTTTCGACCTATTATCTGTACCCACAACCGGAGTACGACCAGGATAATAGGTCCACAAATGTCCGCTGTTGATCACGAATATCTTCCGTGAAACCTCCCCTGCCATGTCCTCATTACCTCTGAGCAGGAAGATTCCACGGTAAAACCCTCATGCTTGCCATGTCGTCATGACCTCTGAACAAATATGTTGGTTTTCCTTTCACCCTATTTTCTGTATCATGAACCAGGGTACGCCAAGGATAATAGGTCCGCAAATATTCCTTTGCTAAGCTTCTTAGCATAAATCCACTACCCCACCATGCCCCGGGAGCCCAGCTGCTCTACGGCATTCCTTTTTTTTTAAGCACCGAGAACATCCATGACCACTTTGCCACGGCTGTTCCGGACAACCTGTCCAAACTTGTTATCCGTACCTAAAACCAAGGTACGCCTAGGATAACAGGTCCACAAATAAATCCTCCAGCAAGTCCAATTCCACAGACGCCACAAGTACAAGAAAGAGATGATGAGTTGAAACATGCTCATTTAATCAAAATTTAACGTACCACTTCACTTGGGATCCTCTCCCAAAAGGCGGCGTTAAATCAAAATGAATCAAGAGCATTTAATGAAGATTTGCACACGTAGTCAGGACACGTGGCAAATAGCCCATGCGGCCAGATGAATCTATGCGGCTGAGATACTTATGCGGCATGAACGGGGCCATGCTTCTTATTCAAAGTGTTTCAATTTTGCAAATTGAAAACTTTGAAGGGGGTCCTGTAGAAGCAAGGAAAATATTAGAGTAATGGTCCATGCGGCTCTGGGAAGAAGCCCATGTGGCTCATATAGGAGCTGCCTTATGCAATTCAAAGAAGACTCAGTCTCATGCGGCTCGGGAGTGTATGCGGTTCAGCAGGAATATGCGGCCCGATCGACGCCACATCCCCCTTGGGATCTTCCCCCTACAGCTGGCCATTTGAGTAGTGGCCTCATTTAATGCCCTGACACGACTCGATAACCATGACGGCTCTGACATAAAGCGTCATAATGGTTCTGCCATAATGACAGACTCATCGGAAAAAAAGAAAAATCTCTGACCCGATTCGACAGAAGTCCTAGATTGCCACGTGGCATATCTCATGCGGCTTAAATAGAGAACAGCTCCATGCGGCTCACTAAGAAGTCACCGTATATGGCCAGCGGAAATCAGCCATATGCGGTCCACCGAGAGCTCAATCCCTGCGGCTCAATACAACGCTAGCTTATGCGGCTCATAGAGATTATGCATATACGGCTCATCGAGAGTTCATCCCCTGCGGCTCAATAAAGCATTGTCCTATGAGGTTCATGAAGATCATCTCCCTGTGGCTCAAGTCTTGTCTATCCCATGCGGCTCTAGCAGGACCCACAATTAAGACACGTGGCATCGGATCAATCAAGGATTTAACCGAATCACAACAAATATATTTGACATCATCATCATAATTACTAAAATCAAGGCATATCATTTATCATCAAGCCAACGGGATATGTGGCGAGCAATCAGATATTGGTAGAATCAATCATGAAGATTTAAAGCAGTTAACATTAACTGCTCACAAGATTCGGTGCTATCCGTATTAGTGGCCTAGATTCATTGTAACCAGGATCAAGGGTTCAGATAGATTGAGGGAGCGCCGACATTCCAAACAAATGATCATTAGCAAACCCTAATGATCATACCCCACTCTTATAAATAGCCAGCATCATTTCTTTGCAAAAAAAGGGAAGGGGCAACAAAAAGAATAAAAAAATACAGAGCCAGAGAGAAAATACACAGAGAGAGAGAGAGAAGCCAGGAGAGCAACAGAGGAGCAAAAAGAGCCTTTCTTCGTCAACGCCAACCATCTTCACACCAGGAGCCAAGGATGCATACTGATCGTCCAAGTAGTAAGGCAGGGCTGCCGTCGCCTTCCCGAGCCTCCATCGTCACCCCCCCGAATCTAAAATAAACAATTGTACTTAGATTGCTGTACTTAGGTTTTCGTCCCTAGGCTTTCTTTGTACAAGCGAGTTTGTATTGTGAGTCTAAGTTCAGTCCTCCGATAATTGTTCTGTACTTTTACAATCAATGGCAAACAATAACATTTTGTAGTGAGCAGAGGACATTTGTGGGCCGATTATCCTTGGCGTACCCTGGTTCAGGGTACGAATAATGAGACGAGGGAGAACCAACATACTTGCTCAGAGGTAATGAGGACATGACAAGTATGGGGGTTTTACCGCGGAGTCTTCCTACTCAGAGGTAATGAGGACATGGTAGGAGTGGAATTAACAGAGGATATTTCTAGTCAACAGAGGACATTTGTGGACCTATTATCTTTAGCGTACCCTAGTTTTTTTGGTACAGATAATAAGTCGAGAGAGAACCAACATATTTTACTCAGAGGTAATGAGGACATGGCAAATATGAGGGTTTCTTCGATGGAGTCTTCCCACTCAGAGGTAATGAGGACATGGCAGGAGTGGGGTTCATGAAGGGATACATAGGACGACTCAGAGGTAATGAGGACATGTAAGTCCTATGTAGAGGGGTGATTTTTTTTTGGCGAAAATAAAACAACTTAGAGTTAACATCGACGTGGTCGTTTTTGGAAATTTTGTGGATCTGTTACCCTTTTTGTGCACTGAGAGTGCGGGTAATGGATCATGAGGGAGGAGCTCTTTCAGAGAAATAAGTTCAGAGGTATGGTCATACATGACTTACTATCTGAAAGAGTGACCAGAATGTAAGTTCAGAGGCAGCTGCGGGCACATAACTCAATGATCTAGGAGAGTTGGAGTCGGCATGTGAGTTCAGTGGTACGAAAGAGTACATGACTCGATGATATGGAATTTGGAGAATATGAGTTCAGCGGTACCGGAGGGTAAATAACTCAATAATCTAGGATTTTGTGAATGTGAGTTCAACGGTATCGGCGGGCACATAACTCAATAATCTGGAATTTCTAATATGAGTTCAGCGGTACCAGCGGGTACATATCTCAATAATCTGGAATTTGGAATATGATTTCAGCGGTACCGGCGGGTACGTAACTCAATAATCTAGAATTTGGAATATGAGTTCAGCGGTACCGGCGGGTACATAACTCAATAATCTAGAATTGGAAGAATGTCTTTTAGACATAATATTTCTTCAGGAACTTGCCGTTGACGGGTAACATGAGCAAGTCTCCGTTTTGTTTTGCAAGGCGGTAAGCACCGTTGGAGAATACAGCCTCAATGATAAATGGACCTTCCCATTTTGGCTGGAATTTGCCGGCGGTTTTGTGAGTCATGACCATCGGCCTCCGAACTGCTAGAACGAGATCGCCCACTTGGAATGTTCTGATTTTAACCTTCTTGTTGAAGGCTCCGGAGATGCGTGCTTGGTAAAGCTCGATTCGTTGCTGAGCCAAGAGGCACTTTTCATCTAAGGCCTCCAACTCTTATAGCCGGCGACGATAGTTATCGTCTGTCGTCAATTGGTAAGTAAGAGCGATACGGAGCGAGGGTGTTTGAGTTTCCAATGGGAAAACTGCCTCACTCCCGTATACCAGGAAGAATGGTGTGTTCCCTGTGGCTGTTCGGACTGTGTACGGTACGCCCATAAGCATTCACCAAGCTTCTCGTTCCAGTCGCGTTTGTTGGACGATACGAACTTCTTGAGAAGTTTGATGATTGTTTTGTTGAATGCTTCTGCCAACCCATTCACCGCTGGGTTGTATGGCGTTGAAGCAATATTCTGGATGCAATGCTTGTCGCAGAACCGATAGAAGGCGTGGCTTACGAACTGCGGACCATTATCGTGGATGATCCTTCGCGGCAGTCTAAAGCGATAGATAACGTGATGCTTGAGGAAGCTGATCACGTTTGAAGTCTTTAATTCTGTAAGCAGCACATCTTCTGCCCATTTGGAGAAGTAATCTGTGATGGCAAGTATGAAGTGATGTCCTCGGGAAGACGGTGGAGCGATCGGACCGATGATATCCATTCTCCATGCTTCGAATGGCCCGGATGCCACTGTCGGATGTAGAAATTTGGATGGTTGGTGGATGAAGTCCGCGTGGGCTTGGCAGGCTTTGCACTTTCTTGTATAGTCTATCGTATCTGCTACCATTGTGGGCCAGTAGTAGCCCATTCGGCGAAGACAATCTTGCAATTTTGGGCCAGGCTGGTGGGCCCCGCAGATACCGTCATAAACTTTGCGTACGGCTTCTCTGGCTTCTGTATTTGACAGACATCGAAGTAATAATCCATCATAGGATCGACGATACAACATTTTCGTCTCTGTATCGTAGAAGAATCTGAGAGAACGCCTTCTGATAGAGGTGGCTTCCTTTGGGTCCTCCGGCAGAATGTCGTAGACTACGAAGTCAATGAATGGTTGTCTCCAGTCTTGTGCTTTGTCGATCATCTGAGCGGAATAACTCGCCATGAATTGAACATTGTTCTTGGGACAGACCAGTTCATGGCCTATCATATCCATCGATTAATGAGCATAGTTCGAAACTGCTAGGGAAGCGGCAAGGCCAGCTAAGGCATCGGCTTCGATATTTTGGAGTCTAGGACGTGTTCGATGAAGAACCCTTCAAATGACGAGATGATGTTGATCGCTATTTGGTGATAGGGGATCATGACTTCATGGCGAACCTCGTATGAACCCCGGATCTGATTGACGATTAACTGTGAATTGCCGTATGCTTCAAGATATTCTACCCCCAACTCTCTTGCAAGTTGGAGGCCAATGACAAAAGCATTGTACTCGGCCACATTGCTAGAGCAGGGTTTTGTGAGGGAGTAAGCGCGATTGATCACCAGTCCGGAAGGAGAAACCAGTACCACCCCGACTTCGATGACGATGTTGCCCTTAGGTCCGGTCCTTGAGACGCCATCGAAGAACATTCGCCATATATCATCGTGAGAGGTTGTATGCGAGTCGACGACCTCATCTGGCATGTCTTCGTATATTCTGGCCGACTCCGGGCCTGGGTGGGCTGCTAAAAAGTCTGCCAGAACTTGACCTTTAACAGCCTTTTGCGGGACGAAGATCATATGGTAGGGGGACAGTAACATTGCCCATGTAGCGAGGCGAGAGCTGAGTGCCCCTGGTTTAGTCATGAGGACCTTGAGGGGGTTGACTCGTGATATACATGTATGGTTTACCCCGTGACATAGTGTCGCATCTTTTGAATGGCGAACACCAGTGCGAGGCATTCCTTCTCCACGGCGGTATATCGGTACTCTGGCCCGATCATCATTCGGCTGAGGTAATATATAGCTTGCTCGTGGCCTGCGTCATTGTTTTGTGCTAGCAGAGCGTCGAAGGAATGGTCCATTGCTCGTACATAGAGCTAGAATGGTTTTCCAGCAACCAGGGCCACCAAGACTGGAGGGTTCGATAAATATTCATTGATACTGTCGAAGGCACGCTGATATTCTTCGTCCCATACGAATGAGACGCCCTTCTTCATGAGATGGGTGAATGTCTGACAACGTCCGGAGAGGCTGGAAATGAACCTCCTGATGTGAGCTAACCTCCCTTGGAGGCCTCGATGTTCTCGGATATTTCTCGGGGGACCCATCTCCATGATTGCCTTCGTCTTCTCAGGGTCTACGTGGATACCCTAGGAGGTGATGATGAAACCCAAGAACTTTTTGCTGGATACGCCCAAGAAGGATTTCGTAGGGTTTATTTTCAAATTGTGCGCTCGTATTGGGTCGAACACTATCCTCAGATTATGTAGATGATCTTCCTTAGAGCGTCTTTTGACGACAATGTCGTCAACGTAGCACTCCACGGTCTTACGCAAGTGATCCCTAAAGATGATGCTCATAACTCTCTGATAGGTGGTGCCAGCGTTCTTTAAACCGAAAGGCATGACTGTGTAGCAGAACGTGCCTATTGTTGTTCGAAACGATGTATGCTTTTCGTCGTCGGAAGACATCTTAATTTGGTTGTACCCGGAGATGCCATCCATGAACGATATACGTTTGAAGCCACAGGTGTTGTCAATCATGATGTCTGTGATAGGGAGGGGGAACTCATCTTTGGGGCACGCCTCATTCAGATTACGGAAGTCGATGCAGATTCGAATCTTCCCATTCTTCTTGAGGACCGGTACTATATTGGCGACCCAGTCTGGATGTTGCTCCTCCCGTATGAAGGCGCTGGCTATCAATTTGTTGACTTTGGCCTCGATTGCATCCATGATGCCAGGGCGGAAGCGTCGTTGCTGTTGTTTGATTGGCTTTGCATCTGGCCGAATGTTGAGTTTATGAAGAGCAATATCGGGATTTAACCCTGGCATGTCTTCATAGTTCCAGGCAAACACATCAATATATTCTTTGACGATTTCCAGTACTGATTCTCGCTCTTCGCCTGTCAGGCTTTTACTAACAAAGATTAGTTTTGGAGAAGAGTCGCTGCCTAGATCCACTTGCATGACCTCATCTTCACTAGGAGGCTCTCTTTGTTCAAACCGCTTCTTCCATTGCGCATCCAGCTGTTGGGCCTACAGCTCTAATTCGAGGAGTTCAGGAAAGTCTTCACCTTCTTCGTAAGCATCAGCGAACGCCATGTTGACAGACAAGACCTGCCTGAATACATCCCCGATGCTGCTATCCGAATCATAAGTTGGTGATCCGGTTGAGTGTGACTGCCAGTCGCATTCCTCATCTGAGCTTTCAGGGGTCATTGTAGGCGTAACATATCCCAGTCCGCATTGGGTCTTGTTGTAGTAGTCCTGTGGTTTACCAGCCGGGACCGGTGACTTTAAATGTAATCGTCGACCAGTGCCGTAGTTCAAACCTGGCGTAGTCTCCAGATCATACCCTTGTTTTTGCATGAGGTATTTGGATTGGGGGCTATATAGATAGAGAGGCAGTTCCCGGCGTCCGATTCGAGATCGACTTCTTCTATGGTGAAGGGCTGCGGATTATTCTTTCGACCGAAGATGATTGGATGGTCCCCTTCCTCGATTATACAGTAAGCGTCTTCCACGGGAGTGAGCTGATTTACGGTATGAACATTTGTCACCTGTGTGTGTAGGTGAGTACCTATACCGTATTCCATAGCATACATTGTACAAAGCTTGTTAAGCTCCATATAGTTCAAAGATAGACCTTTATTGATGAAGTAAGGTATCTTTTCTTGTTGGATTACATTATCTGCGGATGGAACATCAGTGTGAGCGGCCACATACTTGGCCAGTTTTGGTTCTTCTTCGGCCACCCCCTGTATAAATGAAGACTGAGAGGATGACATGGGAAACTTGATCATCAGAAGTTCTGCTGGTGGACCAGAACGTGGAGTTGTTGGCAGACTAGCGACCCCCAGTTTGGTACTCGACGCTGGGTGGGGAGTGGTTGGTTCGCTGGCGCCCCCGACTTTGCATCGGGGTGACGAGTCTTCTTGGAAAGACGTATCAACTTTGGTTTGTCGGAGGGATTGAGCTTCTCCGTTTGTTGCTGGCCGACTCTAGGCAGTCTGAATGTCAGTGGCTCCGTTGTAGGTCTTGGCGCTTGGCCAGACCTTGGCAGCTGGATTATCATTTGCTCTTCTTGTGCCGAGAGGCTGATTGCGTCCTTACGTAGAGCGGCCGTAAGGGGTGCAGACTTGCCAGGTTTGCGAGCTTGGAGGTGGATCGTCAGAGGTTCTTCTGATCCTGTGGCCATCTCTGTGCGAGCTTGCACATCTTTTTCACCAAGGTGCCTCTTCGACTTTTGTATAGGTAAGAGTCTGAGTAGTAGGATTCGACCCCTTTGAAGGGATCGATGTCGACAAATTCTGTCCTCATGAAGCCGTGTTTGTCGACATACTTGAAGCACTAGTACAGCATGGAGGGCACGATCATGTAATCGTGTATCCATGGACGTCCCAAAAGGATATTGTAGGAAGTGTCTGCGTCTATGACGTAACAGGTTACTTCTGACTGAAGATCGCCGATTTGGCACTTCAGGCGAATCTTCCCAATCAGGTAGCTCCTGTCCGAATTGAAACCGCTGATGGCAGTGCTTGTTGGCGTCAGGCGATGCATAGGGATGTGGAGATGATGTAGCAGACTCTTCGGGATGATGCTTATGGAAGAACCAGGATCAATGTGCATCTGATCCACCTTTACGTCACCGATGTATCCAGTGTAATATAACGGTCGATCGTGCAGGTTGGTTTTGATGAGCATATCCTGTGGAGTGAAGACAATGTTGGGCATCGCTCCTGTGCAAGCGCTGTCTTGGAGATCTGCAGGCGGGCTCTTTTCCGTGAGGTTGACCTGAGCTAGATATACGTCGGCGTTCTGGAGTGCGTCGCTCAAAGCCGTACGAACATCGTTGGAGAGTCTCAGGAGCTCGTATAATGACAATTTGGCTGGTGTGTTGGCCAAATTATGCCAAGATGTCAAACTTGTAGGACCTTTCCAGCCCATGAGGTACCTCTTTTCGGAGGGATTTGTCAAAGCGAGTCTCCTTCGGCCAAGGCTTGTCGGTCGTTGGAGGTTGGAAAGGTCCCGGAGTGTCAGCAGTGGCCGACTGATGCTCTTCAGCCGAGTTATCTGGCTTAGGTTAGGATTGAGCACCAGACCGAGTGACGACAGCTGTGGCTTCTTCGACATCTGTCTAGATTGTGCGACAGGATCTGACCTTTCTACTCTCCTTTTTGCCAATGGAGGGTGGTGTGGACCGAGTCACTTCTGGTACCAAATCTTGATGGACCCACATGACCTCTCCTCGTGACGTGGTAAGGAGTACCAGGCCAGTAGCCTGATCTCGAGGAGGTGGAAGATTAGCAATCTCTATTGTTGCCCGAGGGATGGGTACCACGCCGTCTTGAGTCTCTGTTGGAGGGAAGCTGCCGAATTGTACTGACACCATATTGGCTGCCACAGTCACCTCCTCGAAATCAATGGCCAGAGCCTTTGAATCGATAAGATGTTGGATGTATTGCTTCAGCTGGTAGCAGTCAGGTGTAGCATGATGGACGTAGCGGTGGTAATAGCAGTACTTTGGGCTCTCCATTTCTGTCGGCCGAGGTTCCCGGCTTGGTGGAGGGAGCTGAATTCTGTCTCCTTGTATGAGCATGTCCATGATAGGCTTGACATGGCCGTCTTCGAAGGAGTAGGTCATTTGCGGCTATTACTTGTCTACCGATTTTGACTCAGGTTTCTGGGCTGTGTCGTCCACCATAGTCTGCTTGCCCTTGTTGTCCCGATTATTGGAGGAGCTACCCCCATTGTTGTTGTTGGTATTAGGGTGCTTGCCCTTGTCCTCTCCCTCTGAGTTGTGCAATCCCAGTTGGCGAGCCTTCTTCAACCTGTCCTCGGCGCTAGTGGCACTGATGATAAATGTCTTCCAGTCCTTAAATTGACTTTCACCCATCCAGAGGCTGATTGTTGGAAGCAGTCTCTTTTGGCAAATTTCAATTAAGGAGGAATCCGGATTACCGGACGGCAACTTCATGGCGGTTTGGCGGAACCGCTCAATATAGTTCCTTGTCAGCTCTTTCTCCCCTTGGACGATGTCCATGAGGGTGGACATTGTGATGTCCTGTCACACTTCGTAGAATCTCTCCAAGAACATGCGCTTGAAGATGGCGAAGGAGTGGATACAGTTGTCTGGCAGGTTACGGTACCAGTCGAAGGTGACCCCTTCCAATGCCCCGATGAATAATCGCGTAAGGATGGCATCGTCGTGGGGTAGATGGTCGGTAGGGACCTCGAAGTAAGTGATGTACCGACTTGCGGAGGTCTTCCCATCATATAGATTAATGTAGAATGGTTTATACTTTGGTGGGAAGGGAACATCTCTCCACACAGCGGGATACGGTTGTCGTATCCTGAGGTCTTGGCAATTTTCTCGGGCGTGGAACATGGCCCGGAGCTTCTGAAACTCTCTTCTTGCCTCCCTGGCCTCGTCTGCAGCGGTAGGAGCCGACATTTTAGGAAGATTATTGCCCGGGTTCGGTGCCGCTGAGTTCGAGTCTGCATTGACCGCGGGGCCCAAGTTTGTTTGGCCCGGCGTCCCTCCTTGCAGAGTAGGGAGGGCTGCTTTGATCTCGTCTACGGATTTGACCAAAGTGCGCAATATGGCCTCCAGAGTGTCGATGCGTTGGCGATCACTGGGACCATCTTGTTCGTCATTTGTCATGAATGTCGTCCTGACACGAGCAAAAATAGAAGAGGCGGTGGATGACGTATGCTCCGAATCATACCCCTGTACCGAGAAGTCATTGGGGTATGTAGGAATGTTCTTCTCTGATTCGGACTCAGAAGGAACAGTACCGCCAGCTTTCGAGTTTGTCTCGTCTTGGGAATTGTGGACGTCCTCGGGGACGTCGGGATTTGCTGTATCTAATGGGAGAGTTATTTCCCCCAGCTCGTCTTCTTGGAACATCGGATTGTCGTGGAGGTTCGGAGGAGTGCTATCCCCAGTTCCAGCAACCGCCAGTGATGTGGATGATGAATCTCCCACTGTAGCAGATTTCATCTTTGAACGGGTACCTTATAAAACTCCGGTGGTGGGCACCCTCTTAGACGACAGTCTCTTAGTCATAGTGGTTGAAATCTTCGGGCTAGAAACATTTGTCTTCTTCCCTCTCCCATCGGCGAGGATTTTCTGAGCAGAGTTACAGGAAACGACGGGAAGTGCCTCATCTTCTGAACATGGTTGTTGCAGTCTTTGGAAGATGGGCTGCCGGTCTTCTCGTATCATCGCGTTATTGCAATAGCAGTTGACGATGACTTGGGTACAGTAACATCCATGGGAGGACTCTTTGTACTACGAGGCCCCCTTTCTTTCCTTGCGCTTGTGAGGATAGCCTCATGCAAGTCAGACGGGTCTTAAACGACCATATTTGCTCCTTGGATTTTGGAAGACTTTTGGGAACCACTCTGTTCGTTTGTTACCGGGGGCTGGACTCGAGTGGTTCTGTACAACTTTCCATCAGAGGCCCGCATAACAGTATATAGAATGTTCGGATGGTCAGAGGTCGGGCCAGCGGACTGAGCTTGCCAAGCTCGCATGCCCTAGACTTCTTCACTCTAGTTGGTGAGGGCACACAATAGGAAGAGTCTAAGTGGTGCTGGAGAGACTCAGACATATTTTCTTAGGAGCACGAGAGACCAGGACCATAGGAGAGGCGGTCGAAGACTGAGCCGCGTGGAGCAGGCGGCATGCTGCTGGAATTAACTGTCTTCATGCGGCTGGCAGTCGTAGCCGCATGGGCTTTCTTCATGCGACTGGAAGTCTCAGCTGCATAAGTCTTCTCCATGCGGCTGGAAATCCTGGCCGCATGAGTGTTATGCATTCGGCTGGCAGTTTTGGCCACATGGTCATCATGCATGCGGCTGGCAAGTTTGGCCGCATGAATGTTCATCTTGCGGTTAGTGCCTTTGTTCGGCTTCTTCCTGGAGCACATAGAATCACTCTTTGCCCCTGCAAGTCTAGCATCATAGTGCTTTCCTCTGCCGAACTTGGGGACAGCAGAGTCTTCTATGGCTTGAAGTGGGGCCGCATGAGACTTGCCTTCGCCGTCTTGGACAGCAGAGAGTACTCCGTCCAGAGGTTGGGAAAGAGCAAATGATTTTGGCCTCCACTCCCTGCAAGCCTTCTTTGTGCGGGTTCACTTCTGGACCGGGCCAGCGCTTCCGTCGGAGAGCATTTCTTCAAACGCCTTTTGGTCGAAGCGGACGACCATCTTCTGTTATGTGGAGCCAAGTTTGGCTGTATCCGATTGTGTCACCAACTCCTCAGCCGTGGAGAAGTTTGTCCCCAGCAGAGTCGCCATCGTGTTTGCCATGAAATATAAAAGAATAGAACAATTATATCGAAGGACTGGACTTTTACTTCACAATACAAACTCGCTTGTACAAAGAAAGCCTAGGGACGAAAACCTAGGTACAGCAATCTAAGTACAATTATTTATTTGAGATTCTGGGGGGTGACGGTAGAGGCTCGGGAAAGCGATGGCAGCTTTGTCTTACTCCTTGGATGATCGGATGCAGCCTTGGCTCCGGGGAAGAAATGCTCTCAGGATACCCTCTGTGTGGGCCTTTGTCTCTATGCTCTCTTTCTTTAAGTCTCTCCAGGTGCTTTGGTGCTCTTCAAAAAAAGTCATGTTTTTTGTAAGGGAATGGCACCTTGCTATTTATAGGAGTGGAATGCGATCATTAGGGTTTGCAATGATTGCTTCCATGATAAGTCGGCGGTTAGGGATCAATTAATCTGGGCCCTTCATTCTGATTGTAGCAAATCTAGGTAATTAATGTAGATTGCATCAAATTTTTATAGGTAATTAATGATGATTGCCATAAATCTTCATGATTTGTTATGCCAAGCTCGGATCTCCCGCCACGTGTTCAATTTTTATGATTATAAATGATCTAATTTGATCCCAGTAATTATGAGGATGGCACTAAACCTGGTTGTTGGAATTTATTGATGAATCTTGATCGATTTGATGCCACGTGTCTTACTATTATTATGCTGCTAGCTGTAGAGATGCGGGAAAAACTAATATTCTGCCACGTGTCTTAACTGCGAGCCACTTAGGAAATCCGAACTGCATGAGGATTGTTCCCTACTGAGCCGCATAAGACTGGCCACGTATGGAAATGATCTGAGCCGCATGAGTGTAGGTGACCGCATGATGGGTGGCTTCTTAGTGAGCCGCATGAAGATAGTTCTCGTGAGCCGTATAGGGTAGACTTTGCCTGAGCCGCATGAGGTGGTCTCTTTCTGAGCCGCATGGGATGGCCTCTGCCTGAGCCGCATGAAGGATTTTGGGGTTTGTGTCAGAGATTTCCTTCGTTTCCCTAGGAGTCCACTATTATGACAGGGTCATTATGGCAGCTTTATGTCAGAGCCGTCAGTTCTCCGTTATGTAAGAGCATTAAATATGGCCTTTACTTGCAGGAGCGAACCGTAGAAGGCCACGTGGTGTTTGCTTGAGCCGCATGTCCAAGTTGGTAACTTTTGAACCGTATGATGCTCTTGAGCCGTATGAAGCTCGTCTGTTTTTGAACCGCATGGGTTTTCCTGTTCTGAACCGCATGGGCAATCATGCTCTTTTTTATGCTTCTACATACCTGATGTAGATTGGGATTGTGCACCCGTCCGGGTGACGACAGCTGTAGCATCTTCGACCTCTACCGAGATTGTGCTGTAGGATTTGACATTTTCCCTCTTCTTCTTGCTGGTGGAGGGTGGTGCGGACTGAGTCACTTCAGGTACCAGGTCCGGATGGATCCACAAGACCTTCCCTCGTGATGTGGTAAGGGGCACTAGACCAGTAGCCTGGTCTCGCAGAGGTGGAAGATTGGCAACCTCCATTATTGCCCGAGGGATGGGCACTACGCCGTCTTGAGTCTTTGTCTGAGGGAAGCTGCCGAACTGTACTGACACCATGTTGGCTGCCACGGTCACTTCTTCGAAATCAATGGCCAGGGCCTTAGAGTCGATGAGATGCTGGATGTATCACTTCAGTTGGAAGCAGCCTTGTGTAGCATGGTGGACGTAGCGATGGTAATGACAGTACTTAGGGCTCTCCATTTCTGTCTGCCGAGGTTCGCGTCTTGGTGGGGGGAGCTGAACTCTACCCCCTTGTATGAGCATGTCCAAGATGGGATTGACATGGCTGTCCTCGAAGGAGTAGGTCATCTGAGGCCACTACTTTTCTGCTGGCTTTGGTTCAGGCTTCTGGGCTGTATCAGCCACCATAGCTTGCTTACCCTTGTTATCACGGTTGTTGGAGGAATTACCGCCGTTGTTGTTGTTGGCATTAGGGCATTTACCCTTGTCCTTTCTCTCCGAGATATGCAGTCCCAGTTGGTGAGCTTCCTTCAACTTATCTTCTGCGCCAGTGGCACTGATGATGAACGTCTTCCAGTCCTTAAACTGACTTTCGCCCATCTAGAGGCTGATTGTGGGAAGCAGCCTCTTTAGGCAAATTTTAATTAAGGAGGAATCAGGGTTACCAGAAGGCAACTTCATCGTGGTTTGGCAAAACCGTCCAATATAGTTCCTTCTCAGCTCCTTTTCTCCTTGAACAATGACCATGAGGTTGGACATCGTCACATCTTGTCCTACTTCGTAGTACCTCTCCAGGAACATACATTTGAAGCCGACGAAGGAATGGATGCAGTTGTCTGGCAAGTTGCGGTACAAGTCGAAGGCGACCCCTTCTAATGCCCCAATGAACAATCGCGTAACGATGGCATCGTCATGGGGCAGATGGTCGGTTGTGACCTCGAAGTAAGTGATGTACAGGCTTGCAGAGGTCCTGCCATCATAGGGATTGATGTTGAATGGCTTATATCTTAGTGGGAAAGGAATATCTCTACATGCAGCAGGATACGGTTGCCGTATTATGAGGTCCTGGGAGGTTTCTCGAGCGTGAAACATGGCCCAGAGCTTCTTGACCTCACTTCTTGCCTTCCTGGCCTCGTTTGCAGCGGTAGGAGCCGATATTTCAGGAGGATTATCACCTGTGTTTGGTGCAGCTGAGTTTGAGTCCGTATTGACCGTGGGACCCAAACTTTTTTGGCCAGGTGTCCTTCCTTGTAGAGTTGAAAGGGCCGCTTTGATGTCGTCCATGGACTTAACCAAAGTATGCAGTATGGCCTCCAGAGTGTCGATGCGTTGGCGATCACTGGGACCGTCTTGGTCGTTGTTCGTCATGAACGCCGTCCTCACATGAGGAAAAATGGAAGAAACGGTGGACGACGTGCCCTCCGAATCATACCCTTGTACAGAGAAGTCGTCAGGGTATGTGGGAATGTTCTCCCCTGGTTCGGACTCAGAAGGAGTGGTACTCGAAGCTTCAGAGCTTGCCTCGTCTTGAGAGATGTGGACGTCCTCGGGGACGTCGGAACCTGCTGCATCTGTTGGGGGAACTGTTTCCCCTGGATTATGTTCTTGGAATGCCGAATTATCGTGGATGTTCGGAGGAGTGCTACACCCGGCTGCAGCGCCTCCCAGAGATGTGGATGACGAATCTCCAAGTGTGGTGTTTGTCATTGATTGTAAAAGTACAGAACAGTTTTATGGGAGGACTGAACTTAGACTCACAATACAAACTCGCTTGTACAAAGAAAGCCTAGGGATGAAAACCTAGGTACACCAATCTAAGTACAATTGTTTATTTTAGATTCTGGGCGGTGACAATAGAGGCTCGGGAAAGCGACGACAGCTCTGCCTTACTCCTTGGACGATCGGTGTGCAGCCTTGGCTCCAGAAGATTTGCTCAACGTTGAAGAAATGCTCTCTTTGCTCTCTCTATGCTCTTCTCTCCAAGTACTCTGGTGCTCTCTCTGATCTCGAACAGTGCTCCTGTATGCGCCTCTCTCTGTGTATGCGTATCCCTTTTTATGTCTCTCCTTCTTGCAAGGGAATGGCACCCTGCTATTTATAGGAATGGGGTGTGATCATTAGGGTTGTAAATGATTGCTTCTAGGAGATGGCGTCGGCCTGTAGATTGGTCAATCTAGGCCATTCGTTTTCATTGTGACGAATCTGGACCATTGAGTGTAGATTACACCAAATCTCATCAGCAATTAATGCCGATTGGAATAAATCTTTCTCATAATGATCTTCTGATGTCTGCGAATAAATTTAATTTATTCTCCTACCACGTGTCCCAGATTATTGGGATTTGATCCAATCTTTGATTGCAATAAATCTGAGAAATTGATCGGCTTAGGACACGTGTCCTAGGAACCACTGGGGGGATCTAAACCGCATGACGAGTGAGCCGCATATGATTTTGTGCCGCATATGGTTAGGGCCACGTGTCAGGGCTGCCTAGGTAGTGGCCCTCCCTCGTGCCTTTAAACCGCATGGAGGTGATCATTACGAGCCGCATAGGGATACATCCGCCTGAGCCGCATGGAAATGGTCCTCTTGAACCGCATGGGAAGGCCTCTGCTTGAGCCGCATGAGGCTGTCTCGGCCTGAGCCGCATAGGACGGCTTCATTCTGAACCGCATGAGAAGTCTTTGCTCAAGCCGCATGAGGCTGTCTCGGCCTGAGCCGCATAGGACGGCTTCATTCTGAACCGCATGAGAAGTCTTTGCTCGAGCCGTATACGAACGCCCACGTGGCATTTTTTATGGCTCTCGGAGGATTTGTGTCAGAGATCTTTTTCTCTTTCCTGGGAGTCTGTCATTATGACAGAGTCATAATTGCCTCTCTTTGTGTCAGGGCTGTTACTTTTTCAGAGTTGTCAGTCGTCAAAACAATTAATACGAGAGGCCAGAGGAGAGGACTTTCCCGCCACGTGTCTTCTGAGCCTCATGGGATGTCTTAGGCCGCATAGTCCCTTATGCCGCATGACACTCTGAGCCGCATGGGCTTCCTGAGCCGCATGGGGTTCCTTGGCCGCATGGGTCTTTTTCTTTAATATTTTCCATGCTTCTACAAGACCCCCTTCAAAGTTTTTAATTTGCAAAATTGAAATACTTTGAATAAGAAGCATGGTCGTATTCTTCTGGCCGCATATGAAACCCTGACCGCATAGAGATCTTGGCCGCATAGATTGTTCAGCCGCGTAGGTGGTTCAGCCGCAGGGGACTGTTCAGCCGCATAGCTTCTCGCCACGTGTACGGGTCTTTAATTGCCTCAAATTTGTTTCAGCGCCATTTTGTAGGGGGAAATACCAAGGGTCAGCTCATTAAATCTTTCGGATTTTACGCCCTGGGTGAATCTTGGAGACGAAACCCGAGGAGTCAGTTTCGCTTTTTATGAGGCGGTCATTGGCCCACGTGTCCTCCTTCTCCCTTCTTTCTATAAATAGGAGGAGTTTGAAGAGAGAAAGGGCTTCTTTACTTTCTTTCTTTTTCCTCAAATCTTCCCTATCTTGATTGCCCTTCCCTTCTTCGATAACTAATGGCTCCCAAGAAGACTGTGGCAGCAAAGGGCAAGAAGGCAGCCTCTACTTCCGCCTCGACTGCGGCTGCTCCTCCGCCGGTCGTCGTACCTGATATTCATCCTGACGTTCGCCCCCCCATTACTGGTAAGGACAATGTATGAGTTAAAGAACCCTAACTGCCATGGCTACGTCGCATACTTTATGCACGAGTCTTTGCAAATCGCATGTTCGCCCTACGGCTGGGCTGCGAGCCGCATAAGAAAACTACCGTGTCTGCATATGCGCTTCGTCGGCGAAGCCGCATAAGCGACGCTAAACCGCATAGACTTTTATTGCACGAAGCCGCATAAGTGTTCTTCTGAGCTTGAGCCGCATAATGCTTCATGGAGCCACATGGATATTTTTCTGAGCTGCATGAGGCTTGGAAGCACCCAATCAGCTCTCTTTATCCATCCGTTTAACTTACCTTTCTTTGTCTTTTCTTCAGTGAATCAGCCGGTTAACGCTGTTGGAGAACTCTTGGTGGGTAGCGCCCAAGCTGCTCTCGGCTATAGGTACGACCATATTGTTCAGCATATGACGGACCAGTTTTCGAGCGATGAGCCTCTGGCTAGACTGAATGCCATCAAGAATCAGTCTTTCCATTTCCTTAATGCTATGATGAACTCCGGGAAATTTGAAGGGGAGTATTTGAAGCCTGCGTTCTTTTTTGGAGACGCCTTGACCGTGGAGAACAATCATGTTCTGGAGGTGTCGAAGAATTGGAGTTTTGTCTCTAACGGGATGGCGATCCGTATCCCCCAGATGGAGCGACACTTCCCATTATCTTGGTTCAATATGCTCCCGTTGGACCGGAAGATGGAGGAGACTTTAACCCCTACCAGAAGTGGGATGTTCGTGGGGAACATCCATTATAATAACAATTTGAAGTCCATGACTGCCGGCAAGGTGCATACTAGCTGTTCTATGACGGGGTTGGTCCCAGGTTCTTTCCTGAATGTGGCGGGCCCTAACTTCACATTTTCTACCGCTGATACTTTTATAAATCAACTTGCTCGGAAGGGCTACTATCCCGTTGTTCGGTTGATGTTCCCTGGTTGGGTACACCCTATTCCCTCGTGGATCAATTTGTCTACTTGGATCTTGTAGAAGTATGAGGCCTTTTTATGTGAGATTGGCCTTTACCACGCTATCCGAGGCACCAGTCATGGCTTGTCCATAAACAAGAAGCTGTTTATGTCTCTGCTGGAGATGTATAATTGCCGTACGGGAACCTTTTACACACCTGTAGGGGAAATGGGACTCGCGCTCCATGAAATGCACGCGGTCTCCAAGCTTCCTTGGGGGGACGAAGCTTTTGAACCGTATACTCCCACTAATGAGGAACTCGAAGATTTGGAACGACGGTATCCTGGCTTCGTGGCTCTTTACCAAGAGATATTGTGCCATTATAGCACATGTCATCAGATAACCCGAAAGGATAATAACTCGGAAGGGAATGCTCCACACACCAAGGACTGGGTGCACTATCTCTTCCCAACAGATGCCTCAGGTCAAGTTACCTCTCGTCGTCCTCGGTCTCGGGAAGCGGTTAAGGACTTGGTGTCGTCGGCTAAGAGAGTGGCTACTACCAGTGACAGATTCGGGAGCAAGACTGACGCTTTTGGTTACTTTTACCAGGATACTCAAGAGCTGTCCGAGAAAGCGCTTCTGGCGAGATTTTTGATGATCGGGCTACGAAATTGTGTAGTCTCGGGAGGAGCCGATTCTATTGAGAGAATTAGTCGTAACTTCATCCTTCCGGCTGTGAAGTTAGTTTTGCGAATCAGGCTAGCTCTCCTCCCGGCCATGGTGTGCAGCATACACCGTGGCCTTCGTACCTTCACATCAGAAGTCATTGCTCGTGACGTGACCAAGGATTTTGAACGAACTGAGTTGCCCTATCACTATTTGATGGGGTGGCTGCTGATACATTATCCGTCTTTGATGAGACCGGGCTCTGAAGATGGTGTGTCTGATGATGACGCATTTATCTTCCGCTATCGTGACGACCCTTGGGAATGTGAGACCATGCGGGCTTGCCGGATGGCATTGGCAAGGGCAGATAAGTATCATATTTTCGTATCCGTCTCTTGCTTTACTGTCAGGGACATAGAGGCTGTACATCTTGACGGTATTGCGCCCCCTCAGCTTCTAGATGGCCAGATGCTCCTATGGCTGCGTAACATCCGTCCCGTACATCTGGTGTATCGTAACCGCAATACTGTCTTTCTGGAGCCTTATCTGCCCAGCAGGTTTGCCCGGCAGTATGGATACAGCCAACTTTGTCTAGACAGCCCCAGTTCTTGTCTAGGTTATGAAGGTAGCCTTCTTGATGGTATCAGGGCTTGGCAATATTATGATTCATTCTATACTCGTACCATTTTCTCGGTCCCTGCCATTAAGGAGTCAGTGGAGATCTTGTATATGGCGGCTTTGTATCATGTCATGGCGAACAAACCTCCGGTCGGTTTTAACCCAGGTACCAGTTTTATTGTTGGTACCGGTCTGGAGGAAGGCTCTCAAGGGGCCAAGAAAAGAAAGACTAGAGCCGAAGTGCCAGATTTGGATTCCGCTGCTGAGGGTGATGAAGGCAACGAGCATGATAGAAATGACTCTATCCTTCTAGTGGCAGACGCAGAGGTAGGTCAGCCGCCTATTTTGTCACATGAGATGTTGGGGGATCAGTCCCTCGTTGCACCTGGTCCTACTCCGAAACGCAGCAGGCAAGTTTCTCCTGTTGGCGGTGTTTCTCGATCCCGGAAGCTGGTTGCGACTAGGCACCGCCCGCTAGCCATAAAAGAAAGTGGAGAAGAAGTCAACCCTGCGTCAGAGGTAACAAAACTGCTCTCGATTCCTTCTTCCTTCTTTCCTTCGAGCTTCAATTATAATCGTCTTCGTTCCCTCTTTTAGGTGTCTGGAGAAGAAGAAGAGTTTCAAGATGTCGAGGTGGTGACCCAGGATGACGGGGACTCTCGTGAGCCTGTTCCTTTTCAAGATGATGCAGATCAATCTGTATCCCCCTTCAAGGTGGCGGGGACATAGGACGTGATTGAGTTTAACTCAGGGATCGTGGGTGAGGGGACCATGCCAGTTGTGGATGAGCTGCAGCCTTCATGCCCCTTCCCTGGTAAGATTAGCCAAATCTTAACCTGTGAGGAAGCCTATCTGCTCTATAATCACATCCTTCGGGTTACGTCGATTGATTGTTATTCTGGGCATACAGGTCCTGCCCCTCTAGTGCCGAAGATGGACGTTGTTGAGACAACCCCAGCCGAAGGGGCATTGGTGGAGGAGGGTGTACCTCCTCACCGTCCGACTCGTCTTGATGGGCCTTCTGGGGGCTCGAGTTTAGCGGGCCAGTTATCGGGGCAGTCGGGGCAGGGAACGATGGTCCTTGCGTCATTCTCTGCTCCGGTGGCTCCGAGAATCGACCTTTCTGCCCTACCGAGCATCCAAGCTCTACGGGCGGCGGAAGACGAGTTGGCCGCCATTCATGCATCGTTCTACTCGGACTCCGTTCCCCTGGTGGCGAGCTCTAGCGTTACTTCTCCGACGTTGCCGTCCCTGCTTTCCCTGACGCCATCCTCTGCTGAAGTTCTGGACGACGCGTTGCAGGACGTGGTTGCCAGTATCCATCTCCACCTGAAGAGGGGAATCGAGGCCGCTGTGGAAAGAGGGACCTCCTTCACCTTGGCCCGACAATACGCCCAGGGTCAAGTAAATATCCTTAGGAATCTTCCTGGTGATGCAGGGATGGCTTTGCTTCTGGAGGCAAAATTGTTGGATGCTGCTCAGCTGGTGGCCGAGCTTCGAGTATTGCGGCAGGCTGATCTGTCTGTTGTTATAAACGAAGAGCGGGGTTCCCTAATCGCTATTATAGAGAGGACCAGGGCCGCTCGGGATAAGACCAGATCGGCCATACTGAAGGATCTCAGCGATTTATCTGATCGGTATGATCAACTGAGCTATATGAATGAAAATGTCACGGCTCGGAAGGAATCTGTCTCTCGTGAGGTTACTGAGACGCGGAAGCAGATCCTTGCGCTTCAGAAGAAGTTGAATTTCCTGGAGTCTGAACTTGAGGTTGCCCGAAATAAAAGGGGTCTAATTGTTCAGGAGGCTGACGGGATTAATCAGGCTTCGACTGACCTGGAGACTGCCCTGAAGAAATTGGTACAGAAGCATGGAAAATATCAGAATAATGGTCCATACGGCTCCGGATACGAAGCCCATGCGGCTCATATAGGAGCTGTCTTATACAGTTCAAAGGAAGACTCTCCGTCTCATGCGGCTCGAGAGTGTATGCGGTTCAGCAGGAATATGCGGCTCGATCGATGCCATGTGTCCCCCTGTGATCCTTCCCTACAGCTGGCCCTTTGAATAGTGGCCTCATTTAATGCTCTGACACAATTTGATGACTGTGGCGGCTCTGGCATAAAGTGTCATAATGGCTCTGCCATAATGACAGACTCTTCGGGAAAAGAAGAAGATCTCTGACCCGATCCGTCAAAAATCCTAGGTTGCCACGTGGCAAATCGCAAGCGGCTTAAATAGAGAACAACTTCATGCGGCTCACTGAAAAGTCACCCTATATGACTAGCAGAAATCAGCCATATGCGGCCCACTGAGAGCTCAGCCCCTGCGGCTCAATACAACGCTAGCTCATGCGGCTCGCAAAGACTATGCATATGCGGCTCATTGAGAGTTCGTTCCCTGCGGTTCAATAAAGCATTGTCCTATGCGGCTCACGAAGAGTATCTCCCTGCGGTTCAAGTGTTGCCCATCCTATGCGGCTCTGGCAGGACCCACAATCAAAATACGTGGCATCGGATCAATCAACGATTTAACCGAATCTCAACAAATATATTTGACATCATCATCATAATTACTGAGATCAAGGCATATCATTTATCATCAAGCCAACGGGACACGTGGCGAGCAATCGGATATTGGTAGAATCTATCATGGAGATTTAAAGCAGTTAACATTAATTGCTCACAAGATTCGGTGCTATCCTCATTAATGGCCGAGATTCATTTTAATCAGGATCAAGGGTTCAGATAGATTGAAGGAGCGCCGACATTCCAAACAAATGATCATTAGCAAACCCTAATGATCATACCCCACTCTTATAAATAGCCAGCATCATTTCTTTGTAAAAGAGGACCGGCAACAAAAGAATAAAAATATACAGAGTCAGAGAGAGAATACACAGAGAGAGAGTGAGAAGCCAGGAGAGCAACAGAGGAGCAAAAAGAGCCTTTCTTCGTTAACGCCAACCATCTTCCCACCAGGAGCCAAGGCTGCATATCGATCGTCCAAGGAGTAAGGCAGGGCTGTCGTCGCCTTCCCGAGCCTCTATCGTCACCCCCCAGAATCTAAAATAAACAATTGTACTTAGATTGATGTACCTAGGTTTTCGTCCCTAGGCTTTCTTTGTACAAGCGAGTTTGTATTGTGAGTCTAAGTTCAGTCCTCCGATAATTGTTCTGTACTTTTACAATCAATGGCAAACACGATGGCGACTCTGCTGGGGACAAACTTCTCCACGGCTGAGGAGTTGGTGATGCAATCGGATGCAGCCAAGCTTGGCTCCACGCAACAAAAGATGGTCGTCCGCTTCGACCAACAAGCGTTTGAGGAGATGCTCTCCGAAGGAAGCACTGGCCCGGTCCAGAAGCGCACCCGCACGACAAAGGCTCGCAGAGAGTGGAGGTCAAAATCATTTGCTCCTTCCCAAGCCCCCGACGGTGTACCCTCTGTTGCTTAAGACGGTGAGAAGGACTCTTCTGTGGCCCCACTTCAGACCGTAGACAACTCTGCTGTCTCCAAGTCAGGCAGAAGAAAATACTATGATACTGGACTTACAGAGGCAAAGAGGAACTCTACGCGAACTGAGCCGCATAGGGGTGCTAGCCGAGTAAAAAAGGCTCATGCGACCACATCCGCTAGCTGCATGGACAAAGTCCAAGCGGCCACAGTCGCTGGCCGCATGAAGAAGAATCATGCGGTCACATCTGGCAGCCGCATAGTTTAAGCAGCTACAGTCGCCAATCACATGGATGAAACACATGAGGCTACAGGAGGCAGCCGCTTGCAGAAAACCCATACGGCCACTATTGCCAACCGCATACGGCCAGCCTGCATGGTCGTGACTCCTAGCCGCCCAAAGACAACTCATCCGACAGTAGAAGATGACCGTGCAGACCGCCTGCACGGTACCCAACTCTGGCAGCATAGCGTCCGTTCCACGCTTCTCTCGATCGGTCTTCGACCGTCTCTCATACGGTCCCGACCCTGATGATTCTCTGTATGATAAGCCAGACTCTGTGGCATTCAACTTGGACTCCTCCTATTACGCACCCACAAGTGCTAAAAGAAGGAAGTCTAGGGCAGCGCGGGCTCATCGAGCCCAGTCAGCTGTTCCAACCTCTGACTATCGGAGCGTCCCGTTGACTATCACACGGGCCTCGGATGGAAAGTTGCATACAACTGTTCAAGTCCAGCCCCCCGCAGCGAACAGACAGAGTGGTTCTTCTGACCTGTGGGAGACGATCCTCCACAAACGCAAGGAAAGAGAAGGAGTGTCGGTGTGCAAAGAGTCCTCGCTTGGACATCGCTGCACCCAAATCATCGTCAATTGCTGCTGCAACAACACGGCAATGACAGAAGCACGGCCATCCGTCTTCCAAAGGCTACAACACCCGAACTCAGAAGATGAGGCACCTCCTGTTGTCTCTTGCAATTCTTCTCAAAAAGTCCCCGTCGAAGAGAGAAGAAAGAAAACGAGCATCTCTAGTCCGAAGATATCAACCACTACAACTAAGAAACTATCGTCTAAACGGTTGTCCTCCACTGGTGTATTCCAACACACCCGTTCAAAAACAAAATTTACCTCGATGGGAAATTCATCATCCACATCGCTGGAGGTTGAAGGAGCTGGGGGTAGCACTCCTCCGAACATCCGCAACAATTCGATGTTCCAAGGAACCAATTCTGCACAAACAACTCTTCCATCAGGAGCAACGGACGCTGATGCCCCCGAGGACATCCGTAACTCTCAAGATAAGGCAAGCTCTGAAGCTGGGTTACCATTCCCTCCGAGTCCGAGCCCAAAGAGAACATTCCCACCTATCCCGATGACTTCTCGGTACATGGGTACGACTCAGAGGGCACACGGACGCTGATGCCCCCGATGACTCCACCGTTCCTTCCGTCACTCCTCACGTAAGAACGGTGTTCATGACGGACAGAGATCAAGGTGGTTCCAACGATCGCCAGCGCATCGACAGTCTCGAAGCCATATTACTTGCTTTGGTCAAGTCTGTAGACGAGATTAAAGCGGCCCTGCCCACTCTACAAGGAGGAGCGCCTGGTCAAACAAACACGAGCCCCGCGGTCAATGTAGATTCGAACTCAGCGACACCAAACCAGGGCAATAATCCTCCCGAAATAACAGTCCCCATCGCGACAAATGAGACCCGAGAAGTAAGAAGAGAGGTCCAGGAGCTCCGTGCCATATTTCATGCCTGAGAAAACGCTCAAGATCTCAGAATACGGCAACCATACCCTGCTGAGTGGAGGGATGTTCCATTCCCACCAAGGTATAAGCCGTTCAACATCAACCCGTATGATGGAAAAACCTCAGCAAGTCGATACATCACTTACTTTGAGGTCACCACCGACCATCTGCCCCATGAAGATGCGATCCTCATACGGTTATTCATTGGAGCATTGGAAGGAGTCGCCTTCGATTGGTACCGTAATCTACCGGACAACTGCATCCATTCCTTTGCCGGCTTCAAGCGCATGTTCTTGGAACGGTTCTATAAAGTAGGATAAGACGTCACTATGTCCACTCTCAGGGACGTCGTCCAAGGGGAGAAGGAGTTAACGAGGAACTATATTGAGCGGTTCCGCCAGACCGCCATGAAGCTGCCTTCCGGAAATTCGAATTCTTCTTTGATTGAAATCTGCCAAAAGAGACTGCTTCCAACGATCAGTCTCTGGATGGGCGAGAGTCAATTCAAAGATTGGAAGGCGTTCATCATCAGCGCCACAAGCGCTGAAGAACGACTGAAGAAGGCCCGCCAACTGGGGTTGCACATCTTAGAAGGAGAAAACAAGGGCAAGCGTCTCAACAATGATAATAGGGGTAACCCCTCCAACAATCGGGACAGCAAGGGAAAATAGGCTATGGTGGCCGACACGGCCCAGAAGCCCGAGCCACAGCCAGCGGACAAGCAATGGCCTCAAATCACTTACTCTTTCGAAGATGGCCACATCAAGCCTATCTTAGACATGCTCATACAAGGAGGTAGAATTCAGCTTCCTCCACCAAGGCGGAAGCCTCGGCCGGCTGATCTGGAGAACCCGAAGTTCTGCCATTACCACCGTTATGTACACCATGCTACACATGACTGCTACCAATTGAAATGGTACATCCAAAGCCTCATCGATTCGAACGCTCTGGCCATCGACTTCGAAGAGGTTACCGTAGCAGCTAATATGGTGTCCGTACAATTCGGCAACTTCCCTCCGATAGAGACTCAAGACGGGGTAATCCCCGTCCCTCTCGCGACAATGGAGATTACCAATCTTCCTCCGCCCCGAGAACAAGCTGCTGGTCTAGTACCTCTCACCACCTCACGAGGAGAGGTCATGTGGGTCCATCCAGACTTGGTGTCAGAAGTGAGTCGGCTCACAACATCTCCTACCAACAAAAAGAGTGGAAAAATCAAGACCTGCCGTACAGTTTCAGCAGACAACGAGGAAGCTACAGCCGTCGTCACACGGTCCGGAGCACAATCCCAACCCATGGTTGACAGTCCACCCAAAAATCATCAACCCACTGCAGCTGATGCTCTGGGACCGGCTCAGCCTTCGACGACCGACAAGCCTAGGCCGAGGGAGACTCGCTTCGACAAATCTCTCCGAAAGGACGCAGCCCAAGGGCTAGAGAGGCCCTACAACTTTGACATCTTAGCACAATTGGCTAACACTCCGGCCAAATTGTTATTATACGAACTCCTGAGGCTCTCCAAGGACGTTCGTATTGCATTGAGCGAAGCACTCCAAAATACCGATGCCTATCTCGCTCAATCTAACCTCAGTGGGGAGGACTCACCCATGGATCTCCAAGATAGTGCCTGCACGGGAGCAATGCCCAACATCGTCTTCATTCCACAGGACATGCTCATCAAAACCAACCTACATGATCGCCCGCTATACTACACGGGATACATCGGCGACGTGAATGTGGATCGGATGCACATTGATCCTGGCTCTTCTATAAGCATCATCCCGAAGGGCCTGCTACATCATCTTCGCATCCCAATGCATCGCCTAACACCTACAAGCACCACCATCAGCGGTTTCAATTCGGACAGGAGCTACCCTATCGGGAAGATTCGTCTGAAGTGTCAGATTGGCGATCTCCAATCCGTGGTCACCTGCTACGTCATAGATGTAGACACTTCTTACAACATCCTCTTGGGGCACCCATGGATACACGATTATATGATCGTGCCTTCCACGCTACACCAGTGCTTCAAATATGTCGACAAATACGGCTTCGTGAAGACAGAGTTTGCTGATATCGATCCCTTCAAAGGGGTCGAATCTTACTACTCGGACTCCTATTTATACGAAAAGTCGAAGAGGTACCTGGATGAAGGAGACGCACAAGCTCATACTGAGACAACCACGGGATCAGAAGGACGCCTGACGATCCACCTCCAAGCTCGCAAACCGGGCAAGTCTGCACCCCTCACCGCCACTCTGCGGAAGGACGCGATCAGCCTCTCGGCGCAAGAGGAGCAGATGATAATTCGGCTGCCTAGATCCAGCCAAGTGCCGAGACCCACAACGGAGCCACTAACCATCAGGTTACCAAGAGTCAGTCAACCACAAACAGAAAAGATCAACCCCTCGGACATGCCATTGATAATACGCCTTCCCAAGAAAGTTTGTCGCTTCGATGCAAGGTCTGACACTTCCAGCGAACCAGCCACTCCTTGCTCTACGTCGAATGCCAAATTGGGGGTCGCCAGTTTGCCAACGACTCCACGCTCTACTCCATCAACTGGACCACTGACGATCAAGCTTCCTAGGTCGTCCTCTCAGTCTTCGTTCACACAGGGGGTAGCCGAAGAGAAACCGGAGCTAGCCAAGTATGTGGCCGCCCACACTAATGTCCCCTCCGCTGATAATGTAATCCCCCTAGAAAAGATACCTTACTTCATTAATAAAGGGTTAACTTTGAACTACACCGAGCTCAATAAGCTATGTACGATGTATGCTATGGTACACGGTATAGGTGCTCACCTACACACACAGGTGACAAATGTGTACACCGCAATACAGCTTACTCCAGTAGAAGACGCTTACCGAATACACAAGGGAGGAGATCATCCAATCATCTTCGATCGGACGAACAACCCTTATTCCCACACCATAGAAGAAGTCGACCTCGGGTCAGATGTCGGGAGACTGCCTCTGTATCTTTATAGCCCTCAATCCAAATATCTCATACAGAAACAGGGGTATAATCTAGAGACTACACCAGGATTGAACTACGGCACTGGGCGACGATTACCTTTGAAGCCGCCAGTCCCGACGGGCAAACTACGAAACTACTATAACAAAACTCGATGTGGGTTGGGGTATGTAACGCCTACTACGACCCCGGAATATTCAGATGAAGAATGCGACTGGCAGTCACATTCAACCGGATCACCAACTTCTGACTCAGATACCAGCATCGGAGATGTGTTCAGACAAGTCATGTCAGTCAACATGACGTTCGCCGACGCTTACAAGGAAGACGAAGACATCCCCGAAATCCTCGAGCTAGAGCCATGGGCCCAGCAATTAGATGTACAATAGGAAAAGCGATTCGAACTGAGAGAACCTCCTACTGAAGATAAGGTCATACAAGTGGATCTCGGCTGCGAATCTTTTCCAAAACTGATCTTCATCAGTGAAAGCCTAACCAACGAAGAACGGGAGTCGCTGTTAGAACTTGTCAGGGAGTAAATTGATGTGTTCGCCTGGAGCTATGAAGACATGTCAGGGTTAAATCCTGACATCGCTCTTCATAAACTCAATATTCGGCCAGATGCGAAGCCAGTCAAACAACAACAGCGACGCTTCCGCCCCGACATCATGGACGCGATCGAAGCTGAAGTCAACAAACTAATAGCCAGCGGCTTCATTCGTGAGGAGCAACATCCCGATTGGGTCGCCAATATAGTACCTGTCCTCAAGAAGAATGGGAAAATTCGAATCTGCATCGACTTCCATAACCTGAATGAGGCATGTCCCAAAGATGAATTCCCCCTTCCTATCACAGACATCGTGATCGACAATACCTGCGGCTTTAAGCGTATGTCATTCATGGATGGCTTCTTGGGATACAACCAAATCAAGATGTCTCCCGACGACGAAAAGCATACATCATTCGGAACACCGATTGGCACGTACTGCTACACAGTCATGCCTTTCGGTTTAAAAAATGCTGGCGCCACATATCAAAGAGCTATGAGCATCATCTTCAGAGACCACTTACGCAAGATAGTGGAGTGCTATGTTGATGATATAGCCGTCAAGAGCCGTAGCAAAGGAGACCATCTGCAGGATCTAAGGACGGTATTCGACCTAATACGGACACACAATTTGAAGATGAACCCTACGAAGTCCTTCCTGGGCGTATCCAGCGGGAAGTTCTTAGGCTTCATCATCACTGCAAAGGGTATCCATGTAGACCCCGAGAAGACAAAAGCAATCATGGAGATGGGTCCCCCGAGAAATCTCCGCGAACTTAGAGGCCTTCAGGGAAGGCTAGCTTACATCAGAAGATTCATTTCCAACCTCTCCGGGCGATGCCGACCATTTACGCACCTCATGAAGAAAGGAGTCTCATTCGTATGGGACGAAGAATGCCAGCGTACTTTCGATAGCATTAAAGAATATCTATCAAATCCTTCGGTCTTGGTAGCCCCATTCCCTGGAAAACTATTTCTGTTCTATGTACGAGCAATAGAACACTCCCTCGGTGCTCTGCTGGCACAGAATAACGATGCAGGCCATGAACAGGCCATATATTACCTCAGCCGAATGATGATTGGACCAGAGCACCGATACACCGCTGTAGAGAAGGAATGCCTCGCCCTGGTGTTCGCCATTCAGAAAACGCGACACTATATCACCGGACAAACGATACATGTGGTCTCACGAGTCAACCCTCTGAAGGTCCTCATGACTAAACCAGGGGCACTCAGCTCTCAACTCGCTACATGGGCAATATTGCTGTCCCCTTTCATATGATCTTCGTCCCCCAAAAGGCAGTCAAAGATCAAGCCCTGGCAGATTTCTTGGCAGCCCACCCAGGCTCGGAGTCTTCCAGGATATACGAAGAGATCCCAGTTGAGGTTGCCGAGTCACATGCAAACTCTCACGAGGATATATGGCGAATGTTCTTCGACGGCGCTTCAAGGACCGAACCTAAAGGCAATATAGTTGTCGGAGTCGGGGTAGTGCTAATCTCTCCTTCTGGATTGGTGATTAACCGCACTTATTCCCTCACTGAACCCTGTTCTAACAATGTGGCCGAGTACAACGCTCTGGTCATTGGCCTCCAACTTGCAAGAGAGCTGGGGGTAGAATACCTTGAAGCGTACGGCGATTCCCAACTAATCGTCAATCAGATCCGGGGTTCGTACGAGGTACGCCATGAAGACATGATCCCTTATCATCAAATAGCGATCAATATCATCTCAGCATTTGAGGGGTTCTTCATCGAGCACGTCCCCAGACTCCGAAATATTGAAGCCGATGCCCTAGCTGGTCTCGCCGCTTCCCTAGCAGTTCTGAATTATGATCGACAATTAGTGGAAGTGATAGGCCATGAACTGGTCTGCCCTAAAAACAATGTGCAATTCGTCGCAAGTTATTCTATACAGATGATCGATGATGCCCCAGATTGGAGACAACCATTCATCGACTTCGTCGTCTACGACATCCTGCCTGAGAACCCAAAGGAAGCCATTTCCATCAGATGGCGTTCTCTCAGATTCTTCTACGATACAGAGACGAAAATGCTGTATCGCTGCTCCTACGACGGATTACTGCTTCGGTGTCTGTCAAACACAGAAGCCAAAGAAGCCGTACGAGAAGCCCATGACGGTGTCTACGGGGCCCACCAGCCCGGCCCAAAACTACAAGATCGCCTTCACCGAATGGGCTACTATTGGCCCACAATGGTGGCAGACGCGATAGATTATGCTAGAAAGTGCAAAGCTTGCCAAGTCCACACGGACTTCATGCACCAACCATCTGAATTTTTACATCCGACAGTGGTGTCCTGGCCATTCGAAGCATGGGGAATGGATATTGTTGGTCCAATCACCCCACCTTCCTCTCGAGGACATCGTTTCATACTTGCGATCACTGATTACTTCTCCAAATGGGCGGAAGCTGTCCCACTCACAGAAGTTAAGACTGCAAACGTGATCAGCTTCCTTAAACACCACGTCATCTACCGCTTTGGACTGCCCCGAAGGATGATCCATGATAATGGTCCGCAGTTTGCAAGCCACGCATTCTATCGGTTTTGCGATAAGCACCGTATTCAGAATATCGCCTCGACGCTGTACAACCCGGCAGCAAATGGGTTAGCAGAGGCGTTCAACAAAACAATCATCAAACTGCTCAAGAAGTTCGTCTCCTCCAACAAGCGCGATTGGAACGAGAAGCTCGGCGAGTGTTTATGGGCTTATCGCACCACGGTCAGAACAGCCACCGGAAATACACCATTCTCCCTGGTATACGAAAGTGAGGCAGTCCTCCCCTTGGAGACACAGATCCCCTCACTACGTGTCGCCCTCACACACCAATTGACAACCGATGATAACTACCGACGTCGACTGCAAGAGTTAGAGGCCTTAGATGAAAAGCGCCTCCTAGCTCAGCAAAGGATCGAGCTATACCAAGCACGCATCTCAGGAGCCTTCAACAAAAAGGTCAAAATCAGAACATTCCAGGTAGACGATCTCGTCTTGGCAGTCCGGAGGCGAATGGTCATGACTCACAAAGACCGCCGGCAAATTCCAGCCAAAGTGGGAGGGCCCATTTTTCATTAAGACGGTATTCTCCAACGGTGCTTACCGCCTTGCAAAGCAAAACGGAGACTTGCTCATGCTGCCCGTCAACGGCAAGTTTCTGAAGAAATATTATGTCTAAACGACATTCGCTACAAGGTCGTCGAGTCATGTACCCGCTGGTACCACTGAACTCACACCCTCAGCATTTCAGATTATCGAGTCATGTACCGGCTGGTACCACTGAACTCACACACACAACATTTCAAGATCATCGAGTCATGTACCTGCTGGTGCCCCTGAACTCACCCCTACAACCCCTTCAGATTATCGAGTCATGTATCCGCTGGTGCCGCTGGACTCCCGCTTTCTCAACATGTTAATTTACCAAGTTATGTACCCGCTGGTGCCTCTGAACTCACATTCCGGTCACTCTTTCGGATAGTAAGTCACGTATGATTATACCTCTGAACTTTCTTCCTTGAAGAGATCCTCCCTCATGATCCAATACCCGCACTTCCAGTGCACAAAAAGGGTAACCGATCCACAAATTTCCGAAAACGGACATGTCCTCATTACCTCTGAATCGTTTTCACTTCCACCAAAAACAAACCGCCCCTCACATAGAACCTCCATGTTCTCCTACCTCTGAGTCGTTCTATGTACTCCCTCTTCATTGAGCCCACTCCTGCCATGTCATCATTACCTCTGAGTGGGAAGGCTCCGTCGAAGAACCCTTCATGCTTGCCATGTCCACATTACCTCTGAGCAAGTATGTCGGTCTCCTTTCGACCTATTATCTGTACCCACAACCGGAGTACGATAAGGATAATAGGTCCACAAATGTCCGCTGTTGACCATGAATATCTTCCGTGAAACCTCCCCTGCCATGTTCCTACTACCTCTGAGCAGGAAGGTTCCACGGTAAAACCCTCATGCTTGCCATGTCCTCATGACCTCTGAGCAAATATGTTGGTTTTCCTTTTCACCCTATTATCTGTATCCCGAACCAGGGTACGCCAAGGATAATAGGTCCACAAATATTCCTTTGCTAAGCTTCTTAGCATAAATCCACTACCCCACCATGCCCCGGGAGCCCAGCTGCTTTACAGCATTCCTTTTTTTAAGCACCAGGAACATCCATGACCACTTTGCCACGGCTGTTCCGGGCATCCTGTCCAAACTTGTTATCCGTACTTAAAACCAAGGTACGCCTAGGATACCAGGTCCACAAATAATCCCCCAGCAAGTCCAATTCCGCAAATGCCACAAGTACAAGAAAGAGAAGATGAGTTGAAACATGCTCATTTATTCAAAATTCTAAGTACTACATTATTTGGGATCACATCCCTTACAAAAAAAGAAGAAAAAAAAAGAGAAGCAAAAGAGAACAGAAAGCTGATCACTGCTCCGGGGCACATAACGACCTGAGACGGTCCGTCAGCAAAGCAACCGACCGCTCAAACCTCTGGGAGGCTCGACGCTCCGCCTCGTGGGTCAGCACCGCCTCGTCCTCCAGATGAGCGTGAGCCTGCCAGTTATCCTCAAATTTCTTAAAGGCCCGCTCCAGGTTATCGGAAGATCAAAAAACCTTCTCGGCCTCCCGAACGATCAACTCCTGCTCCGCCTGAGCAGCCTCCAGCTCTGACTCTAAGAAGACCAATTGCCTCTGGAGTCCAAGAATCCGCTCCTTCGTATCAGCAATTCCACGAGAAGCAGACTCTTCCCGAGCACGGCAAGCCTGACTCCTACGACCCAGCTGGTCATACGAAGCGGAGAACTTATCAAGGTCCCCCCGTACAACTGGCCCAGCAGTATCTCGGGCCAGCTTAATCCGATCCCGAGTAGCAATGAGGAAGCCATGCTCCCGCTCGATAGCAGCAGGCAAGCCCGCCTATCGTATCGCCAGTAGTTGGGTCAAAAGCTGATCAGCCTCTATTAGCTTAGGTTCCAGCAGTGCAGCCAATCCCACCCCGCCAGGAAGGGACTTCAAGGTTGCAATTTGACCTCGAGCGCACCGGAGAGATAGAGAAAATGGGGTCCCCCGTCTTATGGCAGCGTCTACGCCCCTTTGCAAATGAAGATAGAAACTATCGACCACGTCCTGCGTCGCCTCGTTCAGAGTTTCCGTGGAGGCCGGTGTCAACGAAAGCGTGGCTGGCAGCACCAAAGAAGACGCAACAGAATCCGCCGCTCCTGCTACGAGAGAAACCAGCTCCGCACGAAAGGACGCTTGAATAGCGGCCAACTCCTCTTCGGCAGCCTGCAAAACTTGAATACTCGGCAGGGTCGAGAGGTCGGCCTCCGGAGCCGTATAATCTGTAGAGGATGAGGCAGAGACCATCGCCAACCCCATTTCCATCGGCCTAGAGCTGGCAGGAGGCTCCTCGACGTGAGATGGCAAAGGAGAGGGAACGCTCCTTCCTTCCGTATCACGGCAGATCGAGCCTTCCCCAAGAACATCCACGGCGGAAAGTAAAGGGTCAGGACCTGCAGGGCCAAGGCAACCATGAATCGATTTGACCCGGAGGATATGTTGATAGAGCAAATAAGCCCCCTCGCTAGTCAATATCTGGCTTATCTTACCAGTGGAGGAGTGTGAAGGCCGAGATTCGCCTGCAGCCACCATAGCCCCTTCACCAACAGCCTCTGAGTCAGGTACAATAGACTCCTCCGCCCTTGCATCCTCAGGAGGGGGCACACGGAGATCAGCGCTGCATTGCTGAAAATCAGCGGTTTCAGGAACGGGTCCAAGAAAACCTTCGTCACCCCGGGCCGAGGTTTCAGCAACCTGGGAGCTTCCAGCCACCGCTGAGAGAGCACCCGCAGAAAAGATCGCGGCACACACGCCGCTAATCAAAGCAGCAAGGGCCGGATCAGCTCCAAAGAAAATAGACGGTTCAGGAAAGGACGATTCATCAGACATTTACAAAGAAAAGTAATTGAGTCATATCTTTAGAAAAGAAGGAAACTACAACAAAGAGAAGGCTCCGACTTACCTCCGGAATGCCGTCTACATCCTCACCCTTCTCCGTAATAAGCAGTCTACGGGGACCGACCGCCGCTCTCTTTACAGAAAAAGTTACCCCTCCGCCAGTAGACTCACGCCTACCTCGCTTACGTGAGGGACCAGGCATGACGGGCGGTAGATCTACCCGTACCACCTCCGATACAGATGGTAACTGGTCCACTGCTTCATCAAATACAGTCGATGGTTGATCCGTCATCATGTCACCTGCCATGACGGGAGACTGATCCGCCATTGCCTCGTCATCCGAAGAAAGGGAGTCTTCGTCGTCCCGTTCGTTGTCTTCCTCAATTGTGTCGAAGGACTCGGAATCGGGCGAAGGAGCTCTATTCGTCCCTTTCTTCTTTGCTCTCGACGTTGCAGCCTTCTCTGCTAGGCGAGTGCCCACGATGAAGCTAGTCCTCGAGTCAAAATCGAGGGGAGGAGGATTCGCCGTAACATGATATAAGGCCGCCGTATGCAGGATTTCCCCTATCACGTTTGCGGCAGGGACCAAGAAGCTAGTCCGAGTATGACAGGTGTCATAGTAGCTCCATGCCCTAATACCATCAAGAATGCTACCTTCAAATCCCAGGTGAGAATTGGGGCGCCCGAGGAATAGCTGACTATACCCAAATTGATGGGCAAACCTACTAGGCAAGTAGGGCTCCAAATACACAGTATTGCGATTCCGGTAAACTAGATGCGCCGGGCGAATATTACGTAGCCAGAAACGCATCTTTTCAGGCAAGAAATGAGGAGGTCCAACCCCATCAACATGAACACTCCTCACCTCTTGATCAGTGAAAGGAGGAACGGACACAAAGAAATTATACCCGTCCACCCTCGCCAGCATCCTCCGACATGCCGGCATAGTACTACATTCCCAAGGCTGGTGGTGATACTTGAAAAGAAACGTGTCGTCATCTGTAACGCCATCTTCCATCCCAGGCCTCATCAAGGACTGATAATGCAGCAATAGCCATCCCAGCAAGTAATGATAAGGTAATTCTACACGTTCAAAATCCATTACCACGTCACGAGCAATGACCTTGGACGAGAAAGCGCGGAGACCATGCTGAATACTGCACACCATGGCAGGAAGAAGAGCCAGCCTGACCCCAAAGGCCAACTTCATGGCAGGAAGAATGAAGTGGCGACTGATCCTCTCAATAGAACCTGCCCCTCCTGAGACCACGCAGTTGTGCAGCCATACCATTAGAAACCCGGCCAAGAGTGCCTTCTCTGACAACCGCCAGGTACCATAACAAAAGTAGCTGAAGGAGTCAATCTGGCTCCCGAACCTGTCACTTTTTGACTTCGACCTCTTAGCGGTCGACACCAAGGCCTCTACTTCCCTAGGAGTTAAACGATCTCGGGAAGTAACCCGGCCAGCCGTACTGAATTTGAAAAAGTACGCGACCCAAGATTTAGTATGGGGAGAGTCCCCTTCCGAGCTGTCATTTTTCTGGATAGTCGTCCGGTGACAAGTGCTATGATGGCATAATAGTTCTTGATACACGGCAACAAAACCAGGGAATCGTCGATCCAAATCTTGGAGCTCCTCATTCGTCGGAGTGTACACTTCGAAGGGTTCATCCCCCCATGGGAGCTTGGAGACCGCATACATCTCGTGAAGAGCAAGCCCCAATTCTCCAACAGGGGTGAAAAAGGTCCCCGTCCGATGATTGTACATCTCCAGAAGGGCCATAAACAGTGGCTTATTAACGGGCAACCCGTGGCTGGTACCCCGGATAGCGTTATAAAGGTTGACTCCTCGCAAAAACTCTTCGTACTTCTGCAGAATCCATGAGGTCAGATTAGCCCACGGGGGAATGGGTTGCAACCAGCTCGGCAGTACCAACCTGCCAATAGGATAGGACCCTTTGCGAGCAAGCTGACTCAGGAAGATATCAGCCTGGGAGAATGAAAAGTTAGGACCGGGAGTGTTGATGAAGGTACCCGGAACTAACCCCATCACGGACCGACTGGCCGAATCTTTGACCGCGTGCACTGATCCAGTGGCTCTGTTATAACGGATGTTATCGACAAACATCCCCGGTCAGGTTGGAGTGAGGGTGTCCGGCATCTGCCTATCCTGAACGATCATATTGAACTACTCAAAAGGGAAATGATGCTTCATAATAGGGATATGAATTGGCATCCCATCCAGGTCAAAATCCCAACTCTCGAAAACATCCAGCACTCGGGTGTTTTCTATGACCAACGCATCCCCAAAGAGGAAAACCGATTTCAGATACTTCCCATCAGACTGCCCGGAGCTCATCATCTCACCAAAGAATTAAAAAAATTGAACCCTGATAGCATTTAGTCGCTCCAAAGGTTCGTCAACAAGTAGCTGTTCGAATACTTGATGAACTAAGTCATCCCGATGTACGCCCGAGGCAAACTGACGGGAGCCTACCATAAGTTCCCCCGCAGGATTCACGGGCAGATTCATTGAAGAAGAGGCAAAAGAAACAAGTCAAAAAGATAGCTGAAACATAAAACTACATGATACTTATGCGGCTCAGTATAGCCTCATGCGGCTCGGGTTAAAAGGGTTTGTACAGATTAGTCTAAGTGAGCTTATGCGGCTCAGTTTGAAAGAGCCCCTGCGGTCTAGTGCGAATAAGCTTATGCGGTTCTGTTCGAAAGGAACTCATGCGGCTCAGTGCGGAGGAATTTATGCGGTTCGAAGGGAGTATATGCGAATATGGTCCGATTTGAATAAGCTTATTCTGCCCAAAACAGCTTATGCGGCCCTGCGAGGATGAGCTTATGCGGTCCAGCGAGGATGAGCTTATGCGGTTCGGTTCGCAACCACTTTCATGCGGCTCAAACCTGGGTCATACCCCATGCGTCCAGAGCATGAGTCGGATACACAGCATGCTTTGGAATATAGGCTCGTGCATAAAATATACGACGTAGCCATGGCGGTTCATATTAAGGAATCCTACCAGCAATAGGCGGGTGGACGTCGGGATGAAAAGCAGGCACGCCAGCCGGCGGAGGAGCCGCCATGTTCGCCGCCGCAGTCGATAAAGACGCGGCCTTCTTGCCCTTCACTGCCGCAGAAGATGATGCGGCCTTCTTGCCCGTAGCAGCAGCAGCCTTCTTGGGAGCCATTGTCGATCGATGAAGGAAGAAGACGAAGAGCAAAGTCGGCAACAGGGAATTTGAGCAAAGAGAGAAGGTAAAGAAACCCAAGGGGACTAAAAGACTCTTATTTATAGGCGAAAGATGCCCATAAAACGAACAAACATCTCGGATGACGCCTCGGATTACGCGCCGCTTCAAAAAATAAAGGCAAAAATGCTTCGGTCAATGCATAACCGACCCTTGGGATCCTCCCCCAAAAGACGGCATTAAATCAAGACGAATCAAGAGCATTTAATAAAGATTTGCACATGTAGTCAGGACACGTGGCAAAGAGCCTATGCGGACAGATGAATCTATGCGGCTGGGACACTTATGCGGCATGAACGGGACCATGCTTCTTATTCAAAGGTTTCAATTTTGCAAATTGAAAACTTTGAAGGGGGTCCTGTAGAAGCATAGAAAATATCAGAATAATGGTCCATGCGGCTCCGGATACAAAGCCCATACGGCTCATATGGGAGCTGTCTTATACAGTTCAAAGGAAGACTCTCCATCTTATGTGGCTCGAGAGTGTATGCAGTTCAGCAGGAATATGCAGCTTGATCGATGCCACGTGTCCCCCTGTGATCCTTCCCTACAGCTGGCCCTTTGAATAGTGGCCTTATTTAATGCTCTGACAAGATTTGACGACTGTGGCGGCTCTGGCATAAAGTATCAAAATGGCTCTGCCATAATGACAGACTCTTCGGGAAAAGAAGAAGATCTCTGACCCGATCCGTCAGAAATCCTAGGTTGCCACGTGGCAAATCTCATGCGGCTTAAATAGAGAACAGCTTCATGCGGCTCACTGAAAAGTCACCCTATATGACTAGCAGAAATCAGCCATATGTGGCCCACTGAGAGCTCAGCCCCTGTGACTCAATACAACGCTAGCTCATGCGGCTCGCAAAGACTATGCATATGCGGCTTATTGAGAGTTTGTTCCCTGCGGTTCGATGAAGCATTGTCCTATGCGGCTCACGAAGAGTATCTTCCTGCGGTTCAAGTGTTGCCCATCCTATGCGGCTTTGGCAGGACCCACAATCAAAACACGTGACATCGGATCAATTAACGATTTAACCGAATCTCAATAAATATATTTGACATCATCATCATAATTACTGAGATCAAGGCATATCATTTATCATCAAGCCAACGGGACACGTGGCGAGCAATCGGATATTGGTAGAATCCATCATGGAGATTTAAAGCAGTTAACATTAATTGCTCACAAGATTCGGTGATATCCTCATTAATGGCCGAGATTCATTGTAATCAGGATCAAGGGTTCAGATAGATTGAAGGAGCGCCGACATTCCAAACAAATGATCATTAGCAAACCCTAATGATCATACCCCACTCTTATAAATAGCCAGCATCATTTCTTTGCAAAAGAGGACCGGCAATAAAAGAATAAAAATATACAGAGTCAGAGAGAGAATACACAGAGAGAGAGAGAAGCCAGGAGAGCAACAGAGGAGCAAAAAGAGCCTTTCTTCGTCAACGCCAACCATCTTCCCACCAGGAGCCAAGGCTGCATACCGATCGTCCAAGGAGTAAGGCAGGGCTGCCGTCGCCTTCCCAAGCCTCTATCGTCACCCCCCAGAATCTAAAATAAATAATTGTACTTAGATTGCTGTACCTAGATTTTCGTACTTAGGCTTTCTTTGTACAAACGAGTTTGTATTGTGAGTCTAAGTTCAGTCCTCCGATAATTGTTCTGTACTTTTACAATCAATGGCAAACAATTGGAAGACGACTGCCAGGCGCTCCTGGGCTTGGACAATGAGGAGCGGTTATTTCAGGAGGCCGAGCGTCGCACTCGACAACGGATTTAGCGGGGGACCACCTCACTGAGAAACCGCCTCCTAGAACTGAGTAATGCTGAAATGTAGTCGGCCTTTTCTTCTCCTTTTTTGAAAGGGACGTGGTCCCGAAATATGTAATACTTTTTTTTCTTCCTTTAAATAAAGAGTACTTTCCATTCTACCCTTCATTTGCATTGCTTGTTATACCTGTGATATTGTGGTGATGTTCTCTCCCGCATAGGGGATATATTTGTGGACCTGTTACCCATGGCATACCTTAGTTTTAGGTACAGATAACAAGTTTTGGTCAGGATACCTGAAGCAGCCATGGCAAAGTAGTCATGGGTGCTCTTGGTATTGGGAAAAGGAATGTCGTAGAGCAGCTGGGCTCCTGGGGCATGTTGAGATGGTATGTTTGTGCTAAAAAACTTAGCTGAGGATATTTGTGGGTCTATTATCCTTGGCGTACCCTGGTTGAGGATACGGATAATAAGATGAAGGGGAACCGACATACTTGCTCAGAGGTAATGAGGACATGGGAAGTAGGAAAGTTTTCTTTTTTAAATGTAGAGTCTTCCTACTCAGAGGTAATGAGGACATGGCAGGAGTGAACTCGACGGAAGATATTGGTGGTCAACAGAGAACATTTGTGGTCAACAGAGGACATTTGTGGTCTACAGAGGACATTTGTGGTCAACAGAAGACATTTGTGGTCAGCAGAGGACATTTGTGGACCTATTACCCTTGGCGTACTCTGGTTGTGGGTACAGATAATAGGTCAAAAGAGGATCATCGTACTTACTCAGAGGTGATGAGGACATGGCAAGTATGAAGGTTTCTTCGACGGAGCTTTCCTATTCAGAGGTTATGAGGACATGGCAGGAGTGGGATCAATGAAGGAGGGCACATAGAACGACTCAGAGGTAATGAGGACATGGAAGTTCTATGTAAGGGGTGATTTGTTTTTGGCGGAAGTGGAACGACTCAGAGGTAATGAGGACATGGCCGTTTTGGAAATTTGTGGATCGATTACCCTTTTTGTGCACTGGGAGTGCGGGTATTAGATCATGAGGGAGGATCTCCTTCGAGAAAAAAGTTCAGAGGTATGATCATACATGACTTGCTACCTGAAAGAGTGACCGGGATGTGAGTTCAGAGGTACCAACGGGTACATGACTCGAGAATCTGGAGAATGGTGAGCGTGAATTCAGCGGTACCAGCGGGTACATGACTCAAAAATCTGGAAAACTGTCACCCTCATTTCTCGTATTTTTCCCGTATTTCATATTTTTATTCGTATCTAGATTTTGGCATGTATTTTATTTTTCTCGACTTGTGGAATTTCGGTATTTCTCGTATTTTCGGTTTTTGGCATGGTTCGGTTTTAATTGGTTGGATTGGGTTGGTTTGATTTGGTTTATGTGTTGGATCACCTTAACATATGTTACCCCTTATCCCCACCACATCTCCCCCTCTTTATAACCCCCACATACCACTCTCTCTCCTCATAACTTCCACTATTGATTTTTCTTCTTCTTCTTCTTCTCCTTCCTCCACAACTCTCCCAACCCTAGGCAAGTGCATCTTGCCACTACATGAGAACCCTCTTTTCCTTGTCCATTTGCTAGATTAGGACATGGTGATCAACATTAGAACTTGGTGTTTTGTGATTTGAAGTCTCCTTTGCTCTAGATCTAAGTTATTTCTATTTTTGGATTTTGTATGGTTTGAGCTACTTAAGTTAGATTTTTATGGGTTTTGATGTTTCCTTGTGGAAGAGAGTTCAATTCCACCTTAGTTAGAACTTTGGAAATCTGGAATTGGAGTTCGGATGGCCAAGTTGTGAGGTTTTGAAGTTTTGGAACCATTGGAGCTTCTTCTCAGCCATGGAGAAGAAGACCCAGACCCTGCGTGCGTGTTTTTACGCATACGCAGCTCTCAGAGTGTGTGACTTTTCACGTACACTGCTCCCTGGAGTATGCATGACTTTTCACGTACACTGCTCCCTTGAGCGTGCGTGACTTTTCACGTACACTGCTCCCTTGAGCGTGCGTGACTTTTCACGTACACTGCTCCCTTGAGTGTGCGTGACTTTTCATTTACACTGCTCCCTTGAGGGTGCGTGACTTTTCACGTACACTGCTCCCTTGAGCGTGCGTGACTTTTCACGCACACTGCTCCCTTGAGTGTGCGTGACTTTTCATGTACACTGCTCCCTTCAGCGTGCGTGACTTTTCACCTACGCTGCTCCCTGTAGCGTGCGTGACTTTTCACCTACGCTGCTCCCTGTAGCGTGCGTGACTTTTCACCTATGCTGCTCTCTCAGCGTGCGTGACTTTTCACCTACGCTGTCCCTGTAGCGTGCGTGACTTTTCACCTATGCTGCTCTCTCAGCGTGCGTGAATTTTCATGTACGCTGCTCCCTGTAGCGTGCGTGACTTGTCACCTACGCTGCTCTCTCAGCGTGTGTGACTTTTTCGTACGCTGCTCCCCTGACCCCTTGCTTAACCCATTGGCTCTTGGAGTTTTGGTCTTTTTCTTTAAGCTTGACTCTTCTATAGTCCTGTATATTGATATTTTATTAGATATTTTATGCCCATTTTGTATCCTTACGCCTTTTGTCATGAACTTGATTTTACTTAATATGTTTGGAATGACTATTGTACATGGCTTGGTATGGCAAGGAACTTACATAACACGACAGTGACCCATAATGGTGCACTTCTGACATGACCAACCTGACATAATAGTGGTCCGTCGTGGCGCACTCCTAACAAGTACCCTGACATGATTTATCTAGATAACTTGATAGTGGCCCGTGACGGTGCACTCCTGACTTGACATGACCTGATAACTTAGCTTGACCTGTCTTGACACCGTGGGTGGTTCTTTCTTGCTTGCTTGTTAAATCCACTTGTCCAGTCTCACATTATGTCTAGGATGGAACTCCTGAGTACCACGGTCAGGAGTACCTACTAAAATGAATTAAGGCTAATAACTAGAATAACACAGTAGTCATGAAGAGATAACACAGCTACAGGCAATCCCATTACCTGGGCGCTCCAGGGATTTGTATCCTGCCGTCGAGTAGGGCGCATTTCCAGCACACTGTCAGGTGTTGCACCCTCTAAGTCACCTAAGGGTACATGCGTCTCCTGGACGATATACCCACCTAAATTTAACCCTAATCTTTCATCCTGGGTAACCTGGATGGTCTGCAGGACTTGTGGCTGTGGAACAATCTCACTGCATCTTGTTAGTAATTAGGCCTGTGATAACCCTAGTTAGTTAAAGTAGTAAGCCGTAGTATCTGCTTGGCCGTGATTGATTGAATGAGGTATAACCAGTCTAGTCATGTCTTGATCCCATGCAAGATTGCTTCCTGTCTTGATTACTTACATTACTTATCTTGCCGATAAATGGTGGGAAACCAAGCTCTGTTCAGATGAAGGGTTACAACCCCGGTCCTTGTTTGGTTAACGGGTTGTAACCTGGCTATCGGAATAGATCCATGGTTATCTTGTCGTATATCATCCTGACATGTTTTCGTAATTTTAGTTTTAATATTAGATTTTTTGTGCTTATTGCTGGCTTTTGTTCTTATTTCGTGGCCCCCTTGTGGCACTTGCTCTTTCTGGGGTTGACCCAGCTGGTTTTGTGTGGCCAGATTTCGGAGCAGCTCCCGAGGATCTACCAAGCTTCCAGTCCAATGGTGGCGACTAGAAGGAACCCGGGCTACGAGTGGATTTTCTATTTTGTTTTGCTCACTCTATTATAAAAATTATTCTTTTGAGGCGTTTAGCCGACGAGCACATGTTAGCTCGAAGCACTTTTACTTACTGTCTGCCTACGGGCTGTAAACATGATTGACAAATCCTAGGGTTGATCATGTATGACTAAACTCTTGCTAGTCCTAACATTTTGTAACGACTAGCTTCATGATCCGCTGAATATGTAATATTTGGGACGTCTTATTATTGTATATTTAATGATCATACATCTTACGACTTTACTTACTTGTGGTGATTGGGACACTAGGCTTATTCATGACCATAAGAGACTGTTGGCTTGTTGAAAACCCCCACATATCAAGACAGCCGTGACCGTATATCGAGGTGGTTTCCATTTCAATATACGTAGCTGGCTATGTCTGCCCCCGCTCTCCAGTATTCTGGTTCTGGGGCGTGACAAAAACTATGAGGGTGAGTTCAGTGGTACAAGCGGGTACATGACTCAATAATCTGGAGAATGTTGTTTATACATAATATTTCTTCAAGAACTTGCCGTTGACGGACAACATGAGCAAGTCTCCATTTTGCTTAGCGAGGCGGTAAGCACCGTTGGAGAACACGGCCTCGATGACAAATGGACCTTCCCATTTTGGCTGGAACTTGTCGACGGTCTTATGAGTCATGACCATTGGCCTTCGGACTGCCAGAACAAGATCACCCACTTGGAATGTTCTGATTTTGACCTTCTTGTTCGAGGCTCTTGAGATTCGTGCTTGGTATAGCTCGATCCTTTGCCGAGCTATGAGGCACTTTTCATCTATGGCCTCCAACTCTTGTAGTCGACGTCGGTAGTTGTCATCCATCGTCAATTGATAAGTGAGGGCGACGCGGAGTGAGGGTATTTGAGTCTCTAATGGGAGAACTGCCTCACTCCCGTATACTAGAGAGAATGGTGTGTTCCCGGTAGCTGTTCGGACTGTAGTACGGTACGCCCATAAACACTCGCCGAGCTTCTCGTTCCAATCGTGCTTGTTGGAGGAGACAAACTTCTTGAGGAGTTTGATGATTGTTTTGTTGAATGCCTCTGCCAACCCGTTCGTTGCCGGATTGTACGGTGTCGAAGCAATATTCTGAATACGGTGCTTATCGCAAAATTGATTCAAAGCGTGGCTTACAAACTGCGGACCATTATCATGGATGATCCTTCGGGGCAGTCCAAAGCGGTAGATGACGCGATGCTTAAGGAAGCTGATCATGTTTGAAGTCTTGACTTCTGCGAGTGGGACAGCTTTCGCCCATTTGGAGAAGTAATCAGTGATCGCAAGTATGAAGCGATGTCCTCGGGAGGAAGGTGGGGTGATTGGACCAACGATATCCATTCCCCATGTTTCGAATGGCCAGGACGCCACTGTCGGATGTAGGAATTCGGATGGTTGGTGAATGAAGTCCGCGTGGACTTGACAGGCTTTGTATTTTCTGGCATAATCTATCGCACCTGCTACCATGGTGGGCCAATAGTAGCCCATTCGTCGAAGACGGTCCTGCAGTTTAGGATCGGGCTGGTGGGCCCCGCAGACACCGTTATGGGCTTCTTGTACGGCTTCTTTGGCTTCTGTATTTGACAGACACCGAAGCAGTAATCCGTCGTAGGAGCGGCGATACAGCATTTTCATCTCTGTATCGTAGAAGAATCTGAGAGAACGTCGCCTGATGGAAGTGGCTTCTTTTGGGTTCTCGGGCAGGATGTCGTAGATGACGAAGTCGATGAATGCTTATCTCCAATCTGGGGCATCATCGATCGTCTGGGCGGAATAACTCGCCTCGAATTATACATTATTCTTGGGACAGACCAGTTCGTAGCCTATCACATCCACTGATTGGCGATCATAGTTCAGAACTGCTAGGGAAGTGGCAAGACCAGCTAGGGCATTAGCTTCTATATTTCGGAGTCTGGGGACATGTTCGATGAAGAACCCCTCGAACGACGAGATGATGTCAATCGCTATTTGGTGATAAGGGATCATGTCTTCGTGGCGGACCTCGTATAAGCCCCGGATCTGATTGACGATTAGTTGGGAATCGTCGTATGCTTCAAGATATTGTACCCCCAGCTCTCTTGCAAGTTGGAGGCCAATGACCAGAGCGTTGTACTCGACCACATTGTTAGAGCAGGGTTCAGTGAAGGAATAAGCGCGGTTAATTACTAATCCGGAAGGGGAGACCAGCACTACCCCGACTCCGACGACTATATTGCCTTTGGGTCCGGTCCTCGAAGCACCGTCGAAGAATATTTGCCATATATCATCGTGAGAGGTTGCATGCGAGTCAGCGACCTCATCTGGGATCTCTTCATATATTCTGAAGGACTCCGAGCCTTGGTGGGCTGCTAAGAAATCTGCCAGGGCTTGACCTTTGACTGCCTTTTGGGGGACGAAGATCATATGATAAGGGGACAGCAATATTGCCCATGTAGCGAGGCGAGAGCTGAGTGCCCCTGGTTTAGTCATGAGGACCCTGAGAGGGTTGACTCATGAGATCACAAGTATCGTTTGTCCGATGACATAATGCCGTATTTTCTGAATGGCGAACAAGGGCAAGGTATTCCTTCTCCACAGCGGTGTATCGGTGCTCTAGCCCAATCATCATTCGACTGAGGTAATATATGGCTTGCTCATGGCCTGCATCGTTGTTTTGTGCCAGCAGGGCCCCGAGAGAATGCTCCATTGCCCGTACATAGAACAGGAACGGTTTTCCAGCAACCGGGGCCACCAGGACTGGAGGGTTCGACAAATACTCCTTGATGCTGTCGAAGGCTCGCTGACATTCTTCATCCCACACGAATGAGATGCCTTTCTTCATGAGGTGGGTGAATGGTCGACATCGCCCGAAGAGGTTGGATATGAATCTCCTGATGTAAGCTAGCCTCCCTTGAAGGCCTCTGAGTTCGTGGAGATTTCTCGGGGGACCCATCTCCATGATTACTTTCGTCTTCTCAGGATCTACATGGATACCCTATGCAGTGATGATGAAGCCCAAGAACTTCCCGCTGGATACGCCCAGAAAGGACTTCGTAGGGTTCATTTTCAAATTGTGCGCTCGCATCAGGTCGAATACCGTCCTTAGATCCTGCAGATGGTCTCCCTTACAGCGACTCTTGACAGCGATGTCGTCAATATAGCACTCTACCGTCTTGTGTAAGTGGTCTCTGAAGATAATACTTATGTCTCTTTGATATGTGGCACCGGCATTCTTCAAACCGAAAGGCATGACTGTGTAGCAGTAAGTGCCAATTGGTGTTCGGAATGATGTATGCTTTTCGTCATCAGAAGACATTTTGATTTGGTTGTACCCCGAGAAGCCATCCATGAAAGATGTACGTTTGAAGCCGCAGGTATTGTCGATCACGATGTCTGTGATAGGAAGGGGGAATTCATCTTTGGGGCACGCCTCGTTCAGATTGCAGAAGTCGATGCAGATTCGAATCTTCCCATTCTTCTTGAGGACGGGTACTATATTGGCGACCCAATCGGGATGTTGCTCCTCACGAATGAAGCCGCTGGCTATCAGTTTGTTTACTTCGGCTTCGATCGCGTCCATGATGCCTGGGCGGAAGCGTCGCTGTTGTTGCTTGACTGGCTTTACATCTGGCCGAATATTGAGTTTGTGAAGAGCAATGTCGGGATTTAACCCTGGCATGTCTTCATAGCTCCAGGAGAACACATCAATATATTCTTTGATAAGTTCCAGCAGCGATTCTCGCTCTTCGTCTGTTAGGGTTTTACTGACGAAGATTGGTTTTGGAGAAGATTCGCTGCCAAGATCGACCTGTATAATCTCATCTTCAGCAGGAGGTTCTCTCAGTTCGAATCGCTTTTCCTATTGTGCATCCAGCTGCTGGGCCCACGGCTCTAGCTCGAGGATTTCGGGGATGTCTTCGTCTTCTTCATAAGCGTCGGTGAATGCCATGTTGACTGATAAGACTTGTCTGAATACGTCTCCGACGCTGGTATCTGAGTCAGAAGTCGGTGACCCGGTTGAATGTGACTGCCAGTCGCATTCTTCATCTGAACTCTCAGGGGTCGTAGCAGGCGTTACATACCCTAACCCGTATCGAGTTTTGCTATAGTAGTCCCGTGGTTTGCCCGCCGGGACTGGCGGCTTCAAAGGTAATCGTCGTCCAGTGCCATAGTTCAAACCTTGCATCATCTCCAGATCATACCCCTGTTTCTGCATGAGATATTTGGATTGGGGGCTATAAAGATACAGAGGCAGTCTTCCGGCATCTGACCCGAGGTCGGCTTCCTCTATGGTGAAGGGATGCGGGTCGTCCTTCCGGCCGAAGATGATTGGATGGTCCCCTCCCTCGATTATTCGGTAAGCATCTTCTGCTGGAGTAAGCTGGATCGTGGGGTACACATTTATCACCTGTGTGTGTAGGTGAGTGCCTACACCGTGTTCCGTAGCGTACATTATACATAGCTAATTGAGCTCGATATAGTTCAATGATAGCCCTTTATTGATGAAGTAAGGTATCTTTTCTAAGGGGATTACATCATCTGCGGAGGGAACATCAGTGTGGGCAGCCACATACTTGGCTAACTCTGGTTCCTCTTCGGCTACCCCCTGTGTGAATGAAGACTGAGAGGACGTCCTGGGAAGCTTGATTGTCAGTGGTTCAGTTGATGGAGCAGAGCGTGGAGTTGTTGGCAGACTACCGACCCCCAGTTTGGTATTTAATGTGGAGCAAGGAGTGGCTGGTTCGCTAGAAGTGTCAGACGTTGTATCGGGGTGACGACCCTTCTTGGGAAGGCGTATCGTCAGTGGCCTATCGGAGGGATTGAGCTTCTCCGTTTGGGGTTGACCGACTCTCGGCAGTCTGATTGTTAGTGGCCTCATTGTGGATCTTGGCACTTGGCCAGACCTTGGCAGCCGGATTATCATCTGCTCTTCTTGTGCCGAGAGGCTGATTGTGTCCTTACGCAGAGTGGCGGTAAGGGGTACAGACCTGCCCGGTTTGCAGGCTTGGAGGTGGATCGTCAGAGGCTCTTCTGATCCTGTGGCTATCTCGGTACTAGCTTGTACATCTCCTTCACCAAGATGCTTCTTCGATTTTTCGTACATGCAGGAGTCTGAGTAGTAAGATTCAACCCCTTTGAAAGGATCGATATCAGCAAATTCCGTCCTCACGAAGCCGTGTTTGTCGACATATTTGAAGCACTGGTGCAGTGTGGAAGGCACGATCATATAATCGTGTATCTACGGGCGCCCCAAGAGGATGTTGTAAGAAGTGTCTGCATCGATGACGTAGCAGGTGACTTCGGATTGGAGGTCACCAATTTGACACTTCAGACGAATCTTTCTAATAGGATAGCTCCTGCCCGAATTGAACCCGTTGATGGCGGTGCTTGTAGGCGTCAGGCGATGCATCGGGATGCGAAGATGATGTAGCAGACCCTTCGGGATAATGCTTATGGAAGAGCCAGGATCAATGTGCATCCGATCCACCATTACGTCGCCGATGTATCCAGTATAGTATAGTGGGCGATCGTACATATTAGTTTTGATGAGCATGTCCTGCGGAGTGAAGACGATGTTTGGCATCGTACAAGTGCAGACAGTGTCCTGGAGATCTATAGGTGAGTCCTTCCCGGTGAGGTTAGATTGAGCTAGATAGGCATCGGCATTTTGGAGTTCTTCGCTCAATGCAATACGAACGTCCTTGGAGAGCCTTAGGAGTTCGTACAGTGACAACTTGGCCGGTGTGTTAGCCAATTGTGCTAAGATGTCAAAGTTGTAGGGCCTTTCTAGCCCTTGGGCTGCCTCTTTTCGGAGGGATTTATCGAAGCGAGTCTCCCTCGGCCTAGGCTTATCGGTCGTCGAAGGCTGAGCCTGTCCCAGAGCATCAGTTGTAGTGGGTTGATGATTTTCAGCTGGATTATCAACCACAGGTTGGGATTGCGCTCCAGACCGTGTGACGACGGCTGTAGCTTCCTCGATATTTGCCGAGATTGTGTGGCAGGTCCTGACTTTTCTACTTTTCTTCTTGTAGGTGGAAGACGGTGTGGGCCGAGTCACTTCTGACACCAAGTCTGGATGGATCCATATGACCTCCCCTCGTGATGTGGTGAGGGGTACTAGACCGGCAGCCTGATCTCGGGGAGGTAGAAGATTGGTAATCTCCATTGTCGCCAGAGGGATGGGGACCACCCCGTCTTGAGTTTCCGTCGGAGGGAAGCTGCCAAATTGTACGGACACCATATTGGCTGCCACGGTTACTTCTTCGAAATCGATGGCCAAAGCGTTCAAATCGATGATGTTTTGGATGTACCGTTTCAGCTGGTAGCAATCGTGTATAGCATGATGGACATAGCGATGATAATGGCAGTACTTTAGATTCTCCATCACTGCCGACCGCGGTTCCCGTCTTGGTAGAGGAAGCTGAATTCTGTCCCCTTGTATGAGCATGTCTAAGTTGGGTTTGACATGACCGTCTTCGAAGGAGTAAGTAATTTGCGGCCATTGTTTGTCTGTGGGTCTTGACTCAGGTTTTTGTGCTGTATCGGCCACCATAGCCTGCTTTTCCTTGCTGTCCCGATTGTTGGAGGGGCTACCCCCATTATCGTTGTTGGGACGCTTACCCTTGTTTTCTCCTTCCGAGATGTGCAATCCCAGTTGGCGAGCCTTCTTCAGTCGTTCTTCGATGCTTGTGGCACTGATGATGAACGTCTTCCAATCCTTGAATTGACTTTCGCCCATCCAGAGACTGATCGTCTGGAGGAGTCTCTTTGGGCAAATCTCGATCAAGGAGGAATCTTGGTTTCCAGATGGTAACTTCATTACGGTTTGGCGGAACCGCTCGATGTAGTTCCTTGTCAGCTCTTTTTTTCCTTGGACGACGTCCATGAGGGTGGACATGGTGATGTCCTGCCCAACTTCATAGAATCTCTCCAAGAATATACGCTTGAAGCCAGCGAAGGAGTAGATGCAGTTATCCGACAGATTGCGATACCAGTCGAAGGTGACTCCTTCCAGTACCCCGATGAATAATCGTGTGAGAATGGCATCGTCATGGGGCAGATGGTCGGTGGTGACCTCAAAGTAAGTGATGTACCGACTTGCCGAGGTCTTGCCATCATAAGGATTGATATTGAACGGCTTATATCTTGGTTGGAATGGAACATCCCTCCATGCAGCAGGGTATGGTTGCCGTATTCTGAGGTCTTGAGAGTTTTCTCGAGCGTGGAACATGGCTCGGAGCTCTTGGACCTCTCTTCTTACTTCGCGGGCTTCGTCCACGGCGGTGGGGGCCGTTGTTTCCGAAGGATTGTTGCCCGGGTTAGGTGCCGCCGAATTCGAGTCCGCATTGACCGCGGGACCCGTGCTTGTTTGGCCAGGCGTCCCTCCTTGCAGAGTTGGAAGGGCCGCTTTAATCTCGTCTACAGACTTGACCAAAGCAAGCAATATGGCTTCGAGACTGTCGATGCGCTGGCGATCACTGGAACCACCTTGGTTGCTGTCTGTCATGAATACCGTTTTTACATGAGGAGAGGTAGACGGAGCGGTGGAGGAAGCACCCTCCGAATCGTACCCCTGTAGTGAGAAGTCGTCGTTCCCTTCTGATTCAGACTCAGAAGGAACAATACCCCCGATCTCCGAGTTTGCCTCGTCTTGGGAGTTGTGGATGTCCTCGGGGACGTCGAGATTTTTTATATCTGATGGGAGAGTTGTCTTCCCCGGCTCGTCTTCTTAGAACATTGGGTTGCTGTGGAGGCTCGGAGGGGTGCTACCCCCAGCCTCAGCAACCCCCTGCGTTATGGACGACGAATCTCCTACTGTAGCAGATTTCGTCTTAGAGCGAGTACCTTGGAAACTCCGGTGGTGGGCACCCGCTTAGACGATAGTCTTTTAGTCGCAGTGGTTGAGATTTTCGGGCTGGGAATACTTGTCTTCTTCCCCCTTCCATCAGTGGGGACTTTTCGAACAGAGTTACAAGATACGACGGGAAGTGCCTCGTCTTCTGAAGATGGCTGTCGCAGTCTTTGAAATACGGACTGTCGGCTTTTTTATGCCGTCGCACTGTTGCAGCAGCAGTTGACGATGACTTGAGTGCTGTGGCGTCCGTGAGAGGACTTTTTGGACCCCGATGTGTCTTCTCTTTTCTTACATTTGTGGAGGATAGCCTCACGCAAGTTAGATGGGACGGGGTCGACCATCTCTGCTCCCGAAATTTTGGGAGACTTTTGTGAACCTCTCTGTTCGTCCGCCGCGGGGGCTGGACTCGAGTGGTTCTGTACAACTTCCCATCTGAGGCCCGTATAACGGTATGTGGGACGCTCGGATGGTCAGAGGGTAGATCAGCGGATCGAACTCGCCAGGCTCGTGCTGCCTTAGACTTCTTCGCTCTAGTGCGCAAGGGCACATAGTAGGAAGAGTCTAAGTGATACTGGGGAGAGTCAAACATGTCTTCTTGGGAGCACAAGAGATCAGGGCCGTAAGAGAGGCGGTCGAAGACGGAACCGCGTGGAGTAGGCATCATGCGGTTGTCTTTGGTGGTCTGTATGCGGTTTGCAGGCGGAGCCGCATAGGCCTTCTTCATGCGGCTGGGAGTCTCAGCCGCATGATCCTTCTTTATGCGGCTGGATGATCTGGCCGCATGGATTTTCTTCATGCGGCTGGTGGATCCACCCTCATAAGCCTCCTACATGTGGTTGGCAGGAGTGTTCGGCTTCTTCTTAGGATGCACAGAGTCACTCTTTGCCTCTACAAGTCCAGCACCGTAGTATTTTCTTTTGCCGGACTTGGGAACAGCAGAGTTCTTTATGGCTTGAAGTGGAGCCGTATGAGAATCGCCCTCGCCGTCTTGGGCAACAAAGAGTATCCCGTCCATAGCTTGTGGAGGAGCGAATGACTTCGGCCTCCACTTGCAGCGAGCTTTCTTTGTGCGGGTTCGTTTCTAGATCGAGCCAGCGCTTCCTTCAGAGAGCATCTCTTCGAACGCTTGTTGGTCGAACCGGACGACCATCTTCTGTTGCATGGAGCCAAGCTTGGCTGCATCCGACTGTGTCACCAACTCCTCAGCCGTAGAGAAGTTTGTCCCCAGGAGAGTCGCCATCGTGTTTGCCATTGATTGTAAAAGTACAGAACAGTTTTATGGGAGGACTGAACTTAGACTCACAATAGAAACTCGCTTGTACAAAGAAAGCCTAGGGACGAAAACCTAGGTACAGCAATCTAAGTACAATTGTTTATTTTAGATTCTGGGGGGTGACAATAGAGGCTCGGGAAAGCGACGGCAGCTCTGCCTTACTCCTTGGACGATCGGTGTGCAGCCTTGGCTCCAGAAGATTTTCTCAACGTTGAAGAAATGCTATCTTTGCTCTCTCTATCCTCTTCTCTCCAAGTACTCTGGTGCTCTCTCTGATCTCGAAGAGTGCTCCTGTATGCGCCTCTCTCTGTGTGTGCATATCCCTTTTTATGTCTCTCCTCCTTGCAAGGGAATGACACCCTGCTATTTATAGGAATGGGGTGTGGTCATTAGGGTTGCAAATGATTGCTTCTAGGAGATGGCGGCGGCCTGTGGATTGGTCAATCTAGGCCATTCGTTTTGATTATGACGAATCTGGACCATTGAGTGTAGATTACACCAAATCTCATCAGCAATTAATGTTGATTGGAATAAATCTTCCTCATAATGATCTTCTGATGTCTGCAAATAAATTTGATTTATTCTCCTGCCACGTGTCCTAAATTATTGGGATTTGATCTAATCTTTGATTACAATAAATCTGAGAAATTGATCGGCTTAGGACACGTGTCCTAGGAACCACTGGGGGGATCTGAACCGCATGACGAGTGAGCCGTATATGATTTTGGGCCGCATATGGTTAGGGCCACGTGTCAGGGCTGCCTGGGTAGTGGCCCTCCCTCGAGCCTTTGAACCGCATGGAGGTGATCATTGCGAGCCGCATAGGGATACATCCGCCTGAGCCGCATGGAAATGGTCCTCTTGAACCGCATGGGAAGGCCTCTGCTTGAGCCGCATGAGGCTGTCTCGGCCTGAGCCGCATAGGATGGTTTCATTCTGAACCGCATGAGAAGTCTTTGCTCAAGCCGCATGAGGCTGTCTCGGCCTGAGCCGCATAGGACGGCTTCATTCTGAACCGCATGAGCAGCCTTTGCTCGAGCCGCATACGAACTGGGGGGATTTGTGTCAGAGATCTCTTTTTCTTCCCTAGGGGTCTGTCATTATGACAAAGTCATAATTGCCTCTCTTTGTGTCAGGGCTGTCACTTTTTCAGAGTTGTCAGCCGTCAAAATAATTAATACGAGAGGGCAGAGGAGAGGACTGTCCCGCCACGTGTCTTCTGAGCCGCATGGGATATCTTGGGCCGCATAGTCCCTTATGCCGTATGACTCTCTGAGCCGTATGGGCTTTCTGAGCCGCATGGGGTTCCTTGGCCGCATAGGCCTTTTTCTTTAATATTTTCCATGCTTCTACATGTGGCAGATTTCGTCTTTGAGCGGGTACCTTGGTAAACTCCTCCTGTAACGGTCGTGGACAACCGCTTAGAAAAGAGTTTCTTGGTTACGCTGGTTGAGATTTTTGGGCTGGAGACATTTGTTTTCTTCCTCCTCCCGCCGCCAGAGATCATCTGAGCAGAATTGCAGGAGGAGACGAGAAGCGCCTCGTCCTCTGAGCTTGGTTGTTACAGTCGTTGGAAGACGGACCGTCGGTCTTCTTGTACTGCCGCGTTGTCATAGCAACAGTTCACAATGACTTGGGTGCAGTGATGTCCATGGAAGGACTCTCTGTACACCGAGGCTTCTACTCTTTCCGTGCGCTTATGAAGGATCACGTTTTTGGGTGCAAGTCAGGTGCGTCTCGAGCAACCTTTACACCCGTTTTGTGGGCCCGAGAATCCCGAGCGTCCGAGTGTGTTGACACCAGGTTTGCTCTCTGATTGTTGGGAGACTCTTGGAAACCACTATGTCCATTTACCGCCGGGGGCTGGACTCGAGTGGTTCTGTACAACTTTCCATCGGAGGCCCCCATAACAGTAAGCGAAGCGCTCGGATGGTCAGAGGTTGGGACAGCTGACTGAGCTCGTCGAGCCCGAGCTGTCCTAGACTTCTTCACTCTAGCACCTGAGGGTGCATAGTAGGAAGAGTCCAAATGGTGCCGCACAGAGTCTGGCATATTTTCTTGGGAGCATCTGGAGTCAGGACCGCATGAGATGCGGTCAAAGACTGAACTCGAGCCGCCTGGAGCAGATGATCTGCGGCTGGGATTGGTGGCCGCATAGGCTGTCTTCATGCGGCTGGCATTTGTTGCCGCATGAGCAGTTTGCATGCGGCTGGGAGTTGTGGCCGCCTGGTCCTCCTTCATGCGGCTGGCAGTTGTGGCCGCATGAGCCTTCACCATGCGGCTGGCAGTTGTGGCCGCATAAGCTTTCTCTATACGGATGGAAGTATTGGCCGCATGAGCCTTCTCCATGCGGCTGGCCTTTGTGGCCGCATGAGTCTTCTCCATGCGGCTGGCCTTTGTGGCCTCATGAGTCTTCATACGGCTGGCACCCTTATGCGGCTTCTGCACAGAGTTCTTCCTTGTTTCCGCACGTCCAGCATCGTAGTACTTTCCTCTACCGGACTTGGGGACAACAGAGTTCTCTGTTGCCTGAAGTGGGGCCGTATGCGAATCTCTGCCGTCCTGGGTAGTAGAGAACACTTCGTCCAGAGCTTGGGGAGGAGCAAAGGATTTGGGCCTCCACTCCCTACGGGCCTTCTTCGTGCGGGCTCGCTTCTGGACCAAGCCAGTACTCCCGTCGGAGAGCATTTCTTCAAATGCCTGTTGGTCGAAGCGGACGACCAGCATCTGTTATGTGGAGCCAAGTTTGGTTGCGTCCGATTGCGTTACCAACTTCTCAGCCATGGAGAAGTTACTCCCCAGCAGAGTTGCCATCGTGTTTGCCATTGATTATAAAAGAACATAACAGTTTTATGGGAGGACTGGACTTTTACTTCACAATACAAACTCGTTCGCACAAAAAGAGCCTAGGAATAAAACCTAGGAAAAGCAATCTAAGTACAATTGTTTAGTTTTTCTGGGGGGTGACGGTAGAGGCTCAGGAGAGTGCTATCAACTCTTCCTTACTCCTTGGACGATCGGACGTCGCTTCGGCTCTAGCGAAAAAATGCTCTTACTGGGTGCTCTTTGCTCTATATCTCTCTCTATGCCTTCGCCGCTCTTTGTCCAGTCTTTTGCAAGGTAATTGCCCCTTGCTATTTATAGGGCTTTGTGATAAGTAGGGTGTGCAGTAATTGCTCGTTAAAAAGTGGGTGGTTAGGGATTCATTAAGATTTGTCTTTATCCTGTTTGTTGAAAATCAATCCGGGCTGTTAATGTTGATTGTAACAAATATGGGCAGTTAATGTTGATTGCACTAAATCTGTATAGTTTGTTGGAAATCGATTTGGGCAGTTAATGTTGATTGCAACAAATCTGCATTGTGATGATTTGTTGATAGCATCAAATTCGATGGGATAAGGCTTGGTCAATCTTCTGTCACGTGTCCCAACCGCCATACGCTGACAGCCGTACGAACGCGGGGGAATAAGTCTTAGTCGATCTCCTGCCACGTGTCCCTACTGCCATTTTGATGCGAGCCGCATAGACGGGGCGTTCTAGCAGAGCCGCATAAGCGTGGACCCGACTACCGAGCCGCATGAAGGTGACAGCCGCATGAGAGTGATAGCCGCATAAGAGTGAACACCAACTGAACCGCATAAGGATGGCCCCCACAATCCGAGCGGCATGAGAGTGGCAGCCGCATGGGGGGTGGCCTCCAACTGAACCGCATAGGGGTGGCCCCGACAATCCGAGCCGCATGAGAGTGGCAGCCGCATGGGGGGTAGCCTCCAACTGAACCGCAAAGGGGTGGCCCCCACGATCCGAGCCGCATGAGAGTGGCAGCCGCGTTGGGGGTGGCCTCCAACTGAACCGCATAGGGGTGGCCCCCCACGATCCGAGTCGCATGAGAGTGGCAGCCGCATGGGGGTGGTCTTCAACTGAACCGCATAAGGTGGACCCCACGACCGAGCCGCATGGAAATCTTTGAAGCGATCTGCATAAGGAGCTTTGGAATTGGTGGATTGTGCCAGCTATAAAGATTTTATCTCGTCTCTCTAGGAGGACGCCATTATGACAGAGCCATCATTTTACTTTTATGTCAGAGCTGTCAATCCTTCGTTGTCAAAGCTGTCGCTTTCCTGTGTCAGGGTAATTAATGAGCCAGCTGCTCAGAGTATTTATGGCCAACTGTAAAGGGCTGTTTTGAGCCGCATGAGGCCACGTGGCTTCCCCTTCGTCTTTCTGAGCCGCATGAAGCTCTCGGATCTTTTTAGCCGCATGAAGGCTCCTTCAACTATGAGCCACAAGGGGCTGATTTCCGGGCTGCATAAGAATTTTTTTATATATTTCCATGCTTCTACAGTACTAAAATAAACAATCCGGACACTGCCTACACAAAAGTAGACTAGACTGGACTCCATACAAAAATGACGGCCAATCAATGAGTACGGCTTTATACGTTAGCTAACTAGGGTTATCACAATCATAATTACAAACATATGCACTATTGAAAAATCTAATCCAGTTACCTGCTCTGCAGACTACCCGACTTGTCCAGGCCAAAAGAAAAAGAAAGTAATGGTGGCTAAATTGCCCAAAAGACAAATGTATCCTAAGATCTAATAGTGGGTACGTCGCCCACGAGGCAAATGTACCCTAAAACATATAGAAGGTACAACACTCGACGGTGCGCTGGAAGTGTGCTCGTCATGACAGATAGCTCCAAATCCATTCAGGTTGGGGCAGGAACAAAGGGCTCCAAATCCAGTGCATCTAGGTAATCAAGCTAGTTGTTTAGTACTTAACGTTTTCTTGTTGGATTCTGGGTGTGGCCTTCCGCAGAATCTATCCTAGACATGATATGCAAGACTGGACAAAAGTAAGAATGTGCACCACAACAAGCGACAACAAGAAAAATATAATAAGCTGGAATCTAGGAGTGCACAACGACGAGCCACTATAGAGAAAATAGAGAGTGCGCCATGACAGGCCACTATCATGTAAGCAAGGAAAGACATGTACAAGAGTGCACCACGATGGGTCACTATCTATTAAGCAAGGAAGACATGTAACAAGAGTGCGCCACGATGGGCCACTATCTAGTAAGCAAAGAAGACATGTAACAAGAGTGCGCTACGACGGTCCACAACAAAGAAATTCTAGACATGGCATAGACTGCAAAGTACAATAAATCCGAGAAGGCATGGTAATACATATCACAACATATAAGAAAGAATCGAAAGGAAAGACATCATGGCATGTAAAAAGGGAAATAAATGTAAGTACATGACATAGAATAATAATTTAATAAGTGCTAGTGTCAAGTGAATAAAGGGTGTACAATCATTATCTAACTATTCAAGATCATCAAGATGAGATCATGTTGTCATGTTAAAGCTAAGTTCGATATTAACAAGTTATCAAGTGGGGTCGTCGCAAGTTAGGTCAAATATAGAAAACATGCAAAGAAGATCAAAAACTGTAATTGAAATTATCAGTTGCATATAAACTCCAATTAAGGTAAAACAAGAAGATTCTTGAAACCAAGACAAGGATCTACAACTTTCATGTTTTGAGTTTTTTCAAGATTCTAGCTACAAAATAGCTTAAACAAGCAAAAATAGCCATTCACGAAAATCTGTGCGCGTGGGCAAAACTGCCTACGGTGTACGGTACAAGCATGCACGGCGCGCTGTCTGTGCGCAAAACGTACTGCACGTGTGTAGAAGCATAGAAAAAGACAAAAAAAGCCCATGCGGCTCAAAATAGAAGTAGTCTCATGCGGCTCAAAACAGAAGGAGCCTCATGCGGCTCATAAGTCCTTCAGGATCTCATGCGGCTCAAAACTGAAGGAGCCTCATGCGGCTCCAAAAGTCTTTCATGCGGCTCGGATGGCTCCACGCCACGTGGCCTCACGCTGTCCGATCCGACAACCGGCCATAAAGTAGTAGCTTGAATTAATTACTCTGACGGCAGCCCTGACAATGACAGTCCTGACAATGACAGCTCTGACAAATGACAGCTCTGACATAAAAATTGAAATGATGACTCTGACATAATTGCGTGTTCCTAGGGAAAAGAAGAAAATCTTTTCATACAGCTGGCATGATCCGCCAAATCCCAAAGCTCCTATGCGGCTGCCACTCCTATGCGGCTGATACCCCTATATGGCTGTTTCCTTCATGCGGCTGCTTCCTTCATGCGGCTGCTTCCTTCATGTGACTGCCACCTTCATGCGGTTGCTTCCTTCATGCGGCTGCCACCTTCATGCGGCTGCTACCTTTATGTGGCCGAAAATGTGGGGGCCACCCATATGCGGTTCATTTAGAGACCGCATTCATACAGCTCTGTCAGGATGTCCCACTCACGACAGTTGAGACACGCGGCGGTCCTCATGACAGTTGAGACACATGGCGATCTTCATGATAGTTGAGACACGTGGCTATCTTATCCCCTCGGAGTTATGGCTGCTCGTAAATCATAACAACCAAATTTAGTACAATCACCATTATTACTCAGATCAAATTAGATTTGTTATAATTAAGCAAATTGGACACGTGGCGGGAGATCTGAGCTTGTCATGACAAATTATGAAGATTCATTGCAATCAGCATTAATTGCCCATACGGATTTGGCGCAATCAAGAATTAACTGCCCAGATGTAATACATTCAATATTAATGGTCCAGATGATTGGCTGTCGACCTTTTAAGGGGGGAATCATTGCAAACCCTAATGATCATACCCCACTTCTATAAATAGTAAGGTGCCATTCCCTTGCCAACCCTGGAGAATTAAGGAGAAAAAGAGGAGGAGAATTCCAGAGAGAAAGAGACTCTCTGCATCCGGCTGGACACACATAGAGACAAAGGCACGCGTACAGACGGTTCTTCCCACACATCCCGAGAGCATTTCTTCATCAGAGCCAAGGCTACGTCTGATCATCCAAGGAGTAAGACAGAGTTGCCGTCACCTTTTTGAGCCTCTATCGTCACCCCCCAGAATAAAAAATAAATAATCGTACTTAGATTGTTGTACCTAGGTTTTCATTCCTAGGCTTTCTTTGTACGAGCGAGTTTGTATTGTGAGTCTAAGTTCAGTCCTCCTATAAAATTATTCTGTACTTTTACAATCAATGGCAAACAAGTATAGGAAAAACTGCCCACGGCCAAAGGTGCGCAGAAGTGCGGTGCGACGTGTGGCAAAATATCGTACGACCACGCGAGATGCGCTGCGCGTAGGCAAAAATGCCACGATGTAAGGTGCGTGCAGCACGGCGTACGGCAAAAAATCGCGCGGGCGCCCGACGCGCGGGAAAAAATGCCCACGGTACAAGGTATGCGCATGGACGACGTGCGGACGCATGGCAGAAAATTGCAGGGGCGCACGGCTCGCGAGATGCGCTGTAGGCGAGGACAAAAATGCCCATAGCGTAAGGTACGTGCAAGCACGGTGCACAGGCGCATGACAGAAAATTGTGCTACCGTACAGTACGCGAGGTGCAATGCACGCACGGGCAAAAATGCCTATAGTGCACACATGGCGCACTGCAAAAGCACTGCGCACGGCACTGATCATCATCTCGACAACACCAAAAGGTGTGGGGAACCCATGAACACGAAAAATGGCGTAACTAACTCAAAATAAATCAAAATCAAGTAGTTCAAAAGCCAAATTGGGTAGAATGAAATTTCCTAGAACATGGAACCATTAGATTTCGAAAATAACAATGTTTCAGAGATCAAAACCATAAAAACAAAAAAAATACAAACTTAGATCTACAAAAATGTAAACATCAAAACCAAAAAACTCCAAGTTCTAAAGGGGCTTAGAATCATGCAAGGAAGAGAATAGAATAAACAAAATGGCAAAAATAATATGTTCAAGATTTGGCAAGATGTACTTGCCTAGGTTGGTGGAGGAGTAAATGAAGAAGAATATGAAGAAATAAATAAGAAGTAATGAAGAGAGAGAGAGAGAAATTGGTTTATATATAAACCCTCTTATCTAAAACCAACCCAAACTAAGCCATGCCATGTTGAACCAAACCTAATAAAACCGAGTCAAGATTCAACCAAGGCAAGGCTATGAAAGACAAGTCAAAACACGGGTCACCTGACCAATGTCAGTATTTCGTACACGTATACTAAAAATACCTATAACGAAAAACGGGAGCGACATGCATGCCGTCGGTATACACTAGTACACTGGCGGTATGTCGATCAAGAAAAAAAATCTATAAGTTGGAAAAAAATTAAAGCATTCCAAAAATTAAGAAAATACAAAATACAGTACAAAAATACATATCCGTATATAAATACCTATACTATAAAATGAGTATCACAGTTACAAATCTACCCTTTTTAGAAAATTTCGTCCTCAAAATTTAAGGAGTGCACATAGACAAGTGTAGAAGCATGAAAAATACAAGACTATATATCCCACAAAAGGAGCTATGCGCCCACATAACCAAAAGGGGCTATCTGCCCACAGAACCAAAGGGAGTCTATGCGCCCACATGATCGAAGAGGGGCTATGCGCCTACATGATCGAAGAGGAACTATGCGCCCACATGATCGAAGAGGAGTTATGCGCCCACATTGTTTTCATGCAGATCAAACAAGCACCCAAATATGGGCGCATAAACTTACTCCCACACTATGCGCCCAAGGCATCTGATCCCTACGACTCAGTAAACATCCACGATCAATCGTGCACCGAAGCATGCGACCACGTCAGTCTCCACGAGCAATCATGCACCGAAGCATGCAGCCACATAAACCCACGATCTATCCACGAGCATCCAACGTCCATGCGCCCAAAGGGGTGTTATGCGCCCACAGAGAAATCAGTGTATTTTTCACCTGTGGGTGCATAACAGTCATTTCAGTGCAAAACAACTATAAATAGGGGTCTAATACCTCTTCAAAAATAGACAGAACAGAGAGCATTTCAAGAGCCAAGTTGCTGCGTTCTTGCCAGTGAGCCGAGAGTTAGCAATTTTTTTAATTTTTCTCCTACTTTTGTAATCGGAGTGTCAACGGAGTAAAGGAGCAACTGTCGCTCGATCTTCATCGTCGTATTCTCCAGAATTCATTTTGTACTCGGGGATCTTCAGTGCAACATCTCTCAGGCGTACTCGATTTGTTGAGCCTTGCGCCAATAAGAAAAGACAATGTTTCTTCTTCTTTTTTTGTGTGTCCACAAAAATGGCGACTCTGTTGGGGACTACATTTTTCTCTAACGAGAAGGTGGTGATGCAATCCGATACTCATAAAGTGGAGAGCATGTAAAACCTCTAAATTTTTTAAATTATTTTTTTATTATTTAAAAAGACTAAAAAAAGAATTTATGCAATTTATGATTTTTTTATTAGTAGAAATGACCATAGCCATTGTTAAGTTTTGGAGCACATGACGATCATGACTTTTAGCACGAAAGTTGTAGCAGTGTGCCTTGACTAGTATATTAGCCTTGCCAGGGGAAGCCTAGCCGTGGTGATGTCCAAACTAGAAAACCAGGTCAAGTTGTGAATTGACTTATTTAAATAATTTTAATAAGATATTATTTTATATATTAATTTAGACTCGGTTTGTCTAATCTAGTCCGAACTGGGCTCGGACCAAACCTAGGCCCAAGTAGAAATGTGGAGTGACCAAGACGACCCTATAGGCATATTTTATGTGTGTGCAAATGTTTTTAATATTATTTTAGAATTTGAGAAATATTTTCTAATGATTAAATTAGAGGTACAAAATTTATATTTTTATTATTAATGATGTTTTCCAATATTGGTACAATTTTCTAGACCCAAGTAAGGGTGTGGTAAAGATCACCCATTGGGGCAATTTTTATTATTTTATTATTATTAAAGTTATTTTGTGGAGATTTGATAAACATGTTTATTCTAATAAGATATTATTTATTAATTTTGAGCTGATTTATTGGCAATTGAATTTATATAAATAAGTACATGGGTTTGAATATATTAAATATTTGGATATATGACATTTAAATTGTTATTTGGATTTTTATATAGATTTATGGTGTATATGTATGGATATATACATATACATATATATATAAATATATTTAAGAAGATTGAGTTACAAAAAATAAAATAAAAAATAAAAAAAATAACCCAGGTGAATAGCACCCGCGGGGGTGCACTGTTCAACCGAGCATCCCCCGACCCCCACTTATATATGTACCATAAAAAAAAAATCTCCTAACCCTAACCTGACCCCTACACCTGGACAACGGCGACCCCAAGCCTCGCGCGCGCACCGCCGCATGTGGACGTTGGCCAACCTTGCACGGTGGCGAGGCCAACAGCAGACCGTCGCAACCACGAAACAACAACAGCTTCGCGCGCAGACTCCGCCGCTTAGGAGCGCATGTTTTTTGTCGAATTTTTTTTCGTATAGTTCACTGATTTATGAACTGTAAACTCGTATTGGAAGCCAATATGACCCACTTCAAGCTCCTTCAAAGGTATTTGGAGTTAACCCATTAGTTCGCTCAAAAATTCAACACAAACATTGTCGAAAATATGAGAAAAACCAGGGCATTAGAGTAGTTCCAGCCTTAACATTGTTGGCATTTTCTGAATTAAATACTCTGAGTTTTCATGAATGAATTCCAAACAGTTTTAGATAACCTATACAAAAATAAAACTCTTTTTATAGATCTAGATTTAATTACGTATTTGAAAAGTTATTTGATTTAAAAAATAAAGAAAAACATGTTTTTGAAAACTATAACATTAGAAAAATCTTCGATTCAACATGCGTTTTGTCAATTTGGGCGACGTGGTCGTGAACTGAAAGCATCGAAAGGTGCATATCGACTTCGCGGACGTGTGGACTTTGACGGAATTCAAATTGGTTGCATGTGCGCGACAAATTTGATGCGTATCCGTCGAAATTTGCCGTATCGGCCTCTTTGCAAATTTTCCAATTACTTTGTGCACGTTCGTCGAATCAAAACAAAACTTGCACCTGCAGGACCGTATCATTTTTTTGGTCATGTACGCCAAGTTTGGTCCAATTATGAGAAGGTCGACCGAAATGCTATTTTGGCACGAGCAATTTTGTACACGGCTCGTCGGAATCCAAAATTGGACATACCGTTGGGTTCATCTCCTCAAACTGGACCTGTAGACATATAGTTTGACGACTTTAGAGACCGTAGGTTCTGGCAAGCGTTTCGGTACAAAACTGGTCCAACGATGGATATTATTTTGACCTGAAATTAAGATTTTGTCCCTGTTTCAGAATTAGACTTTTGGACAGGCATTTCCTAGCCATATCTTATATTCTGAACATGTTCGTGGTATTTATTTTAGCATCCGAGGACTTATGTGGTATTTAGCTTTCATCGCTTTACTATTCTGACGGTTCGAGCTATTGGACGTCGCCTTTTTGCACACAACCTCAGGCAAGATACCATGCCATATTTACTGCTTATATTTAGTCTGCATTTTTTTGTTATTTCATATCACTATTTACTTATTTCCAGTTCTTACAGCTGTACCATTATTATAGTTCCTGATTTGTTGCCTGTTCAATGATATTAGCATTACTTCATTTATTATCCTTTGATTGCATATGAACCGAGAATTAAGGGACTACCATCTGTAGTGTGTTACATAAACCTTGACACAGTTATACCACGAGTATATGTGAGATGATTAGCATGTAGAGGTCCTTGCATGTTGTCTGATCACCCGTGCGGATACGATAGGGGTAACTACTAATAGATGCATGTTAGGAGACTTAGCAGTTAGTAGAGGTACATGATCGTGGATGCAACTTAGATAGGTACATTAGGTGGGGAGAACAATACCTAACGTATGGGCTTCTTTGTACTTCCATGATTACCTGTGCGCTCCTCCGGAGATACAGGCTCCAGGTGCCCTCTAACATTTTCTAGACAGTTATGGACGTAGCCCCTTGCACATGATGCCCTCTGAAGATCTTCGGACGTTACGGACTTAGGCCCCTGGTGCCCTATATGGGGACTATGCCTATCCCATTTACAGCCAGGGCTCTGAAGAACAGATGGCAACTCTAGAAGAGGGGTGAATAGAGTTTATAACAATAATACCCAATAAAAATTAAACTTCTTTCACCAGCTGAAAGTAATCAGAGTAAATGCGGAAATAAATAAGGAGCAAGAAAGCATACGCAAATACAGCCAATTTTTAACCTTGTTTCCCTCGTGGAGGACTAGTCCAGGCCTGAGAAGTCTAGTTCAGGATTAAATCCACTATTTGTGAAATAGTAGTTACATCCCGCGCCTTTTCTTCAGAAGAGCACGTCAACTTCTTGCAAAAATCGCAGTGGCGATGCTTGGAATTTTCCAAGCGACTTCTTGAACTCTTGCACAAACTCCTAACTGAAAAGTACAGAGCACTTGAGGCTTAGGAAGCTTGTGGCTAGTAGATGAAGAAGGGTATGGCTTGTATAGAGCTTTAGAGAGAAGAGAAGAGAAGATTGGATGATTGAAAATGAGAGAATTCATGGCCTATTTATAGGATACTAGGTAGGCAGAATTCGGCCAGAATTCTGGTTGAAATTTTCAAAAAATTGGCCGTTTGGACAACTTGCAACCAGCTGACCCTAAAAATTAGGATGCTGATTTTTAGGAGGCAGAGTTCGTCCCGAACTCTGTGTGGAGGCAGAGTTCGGCCCAAACTCGATCTCCAGAGCACAAAATGGGTCATTGGTCCAATTGGCTTATTTGGATATGTGTGGAGCTATTGGATTTTGGGTATGGGTATAGGTTAAGTCTCAGATGCTCAGCACAGCTCAGTTTACATAAGTCTAGACTCAATAAAATTATAAAATACAGACTCAAAAATAACTTGCATTACAAATCCGAGCTGTCGTCTGACTTGTACTGGATGTAGTCTTCATGTGTCGTATTAAATTATCATAAGTATCATGTAGTCAATTTTATCAATATTTGGTTGACTGTAATTTTGTGTCAACAATCTCCCCCATATTGATAATTGACAAAATGATAGTTGTATATTCAATATTCATACCTGGACACATTTAAGAGAAATGGCATAGCTCTCCCATAATCAGTGCCGAGCTAGCAATAGCTTCCCCATAAACATTGCTTTAAATCCTGTTGGCCTGATAAAAATATTCTTCCCCCGAAGCACAGATACAGATACAAAAAGAATATAGAATATAACAAAATTTCTTCCCCTTTTGGCATTTAGCAATGAACCAAAAACAAAAAGAACTGGCAAGCACATTAAAAGATAATAGATGAAACTGCATAGAGACTAATAAAACTACTGAATGTCTCAAAAGTCATAAATAATAAGTCTAATACAACCAAAGTGCATAAAAACAACTAAAATCCAAAGTACATAAAACATAAACTTCGATCCTCAGTAGCAGCAGCAAGTAGAAGTCCATATCCATCATCGAGCTCTTGAAGGCCCATCGTCGTTGGATGGATCAGTAAAGGAACGACGACAGTCCACGAAGGCCGCATCCGGATCCAAGTAGCGAATAACCCAAAGGTCATCGATACGACATCCATCGCGAGCAGGGTCCCGCTCCATAGAAATAGACAGAGAAGGATACCGGGACATGGAGTACCGAATATCGTGCAGCGAGTTGCTAATGGCACTCATCTGTAAGGTAGTCTGGTAGTCAAGCTGAGTCCAGCGATCATCCTCTAAGGTGAATCGATCGCGGAGCAAAGTCTGGAATGACTCTAGAGTGGCAGGAGGAGGAGGATCCTATCCCAAAGGAGGGACATCGGGCTCATCGTCAGAGTGCTCGGACACAACAGGTTAGCCAACTGCTGCCTGAAGCCGCCGTGCCTTAGAGAGGAAGGCAGGGCCAGGTAAGAACTGGCACTCATCAAGATGTACACGAAAAGCACGAAAGACCATAGAAGATACAAAGCATAAACCAAGGATCTTGGTTTCTTCTTAAAATTAATCATCCAGTCCATCATGGTACGTGGAAGATTAAATGGAACATGAAAGTGGAAGTGATACAACGCCGAGATTTCAAAGTAGGTGACCTCATCGGTGGATCCCGCTTTGGGTAGAATAGTGTTAAAGATAATCCGATGAAGTTCATAAAAATAGGGATTGAGATACTTGGCCAAAAGCTTGTGAGGACGTGTGTTAGGGGTACACAAGTCGTCCTTGAAGCTTTCAAGGAAAAACCCATCGGGAAATTGAAACGATCGAGCTTCAACAAGCTTTTCCCATGAGTTTGGCTCCTGAAGTTCAAGGTGTTAGGCCAAATTGAAATCATCAAAAGAGATGTCAATACCCGCAACCCGTGAGAAAATATGTGTATCATCATGAGTTAGGTTGCAGTAGAATATTTGAATAGCATTGCGATATATAAACGAGTTGGTGGTGACAAGTTCGTCAAGACATAAATCATGAAAAAGTGAATCATATTGAGAGAAAATAGTAAAATTGATAGGATGAACCGCAAACACCGGACGTGTCCGAAAATCACTAAACCATTCATTTGACGCGTCAAGTGATACAAATATCCGGTCGTCAAATGTGTTTGGATCAAGTGGACGAGGTGGGTTGAACAACAGGTGGATAGGTGGTTGTTGTTCAACGGGCGGTTAAACACGAGGAGGAGCATTCGAACAGGACGCTCCCTCGGTTCGAAGTCTCTTCCCTCGATTGAACAATCGTGGGGCCATAAAATAATAAAAATAATTGAGAAAATTGAGATGGAGAGAAGTGGTAAAATATACCTCAATGTGATGATGAACAATGAAGAAGAATGGTGAGGGAAGCCTTCTCCTTGAGTTTGGAGAATAGATATGCTCTAGGGAGGAAGAACTAGGGTTAGGGTTTGGAGAAAATATGTTTGGAGAAGTGTAGAAGTTGGCAATGGATGGGAAAGAAGAAGAAAACCGAATATATGTATAAGGGTTCCAATGGTCGGAATAGATGTGGCCCATTGGATCAAAATTTTGATCAGCGGCTGAGGCTGCTCCCCGTTCTGGGATGACCAAGCCGAATTCGGCCCGAACTCTTGGTAAGGCAGAGTTCGGCCCGAATTCCGGATTCTGTAGTCAGAACAGAAATCAAGCAAAAAAAATATTGATAAAAAGTGAGAGATCAAAAGAGTATGATAAAGGAATATACAAACTTGAGAAAGACTAAATTTGAGAAAGAAAAGTTAACGCTGAAGCAAAGTGAAGTATGGAAAATCTGAATTTTAGCATATGATAAAGTAAAAATGAACCATGTAATAAACAAGGAATTATGACATAATTCAATATTTTGAAGTTGCCATGGGTTAGCTGCAGGGGTCGGATCCCAGCTAGCGGTATTTCTGAGGACTAGTGCACCATGTCGCTTAGGCTTTTACGCCTTGTTGTCAGAAGGACCCTTTCGGCTTGTACCCATAGAAATTTCATCATAAAAGAATCAAGACATACTCGATATTTACGCAGGTTTATTTTAATTAATAACAGCTTCGTCCAAAATTCCAAGTTCACGACAGAGAAAATTGAAGCGCTCTTCGGATAATGGTTTTGTAAGGAAATCTGCTAGCTGATGATCAGTGTCAATAAATTCTAAATTAATAGTGCCATTTTGCTGATGATCACGCAAAAAGTGGTGACGTATTTCAATGTATTTCGTGCGTGAGTGACATATGGGGTTCTTAGTGAGACTGATAGCACTAGTGTTGTCACAAAAGATGGGAATGTGCATAAAAGATAAGTTGTAGTCTTCAAGGGTTTGCTTCATCCACAGAATTTGTGCACAACAACGCCCAGCTGCGATGTATTCAGCTTCTGTTGTGGATAGTGCGACAGAATTCTGTTTCTTGCTAAACCAATAGACTAAGGCCTTTCATAATAGATGACACGTACCGCTCGTACTTTTACGGTCGACCTTACATCCGGTGAAATCAGTATCAGAGTAACCAATGAGGTCAAATGATGTTGATTTGGGATACCATAGGCCCACTGTAACAGTACACTTAAGGTATCGAAAGATACGCTTAACCGCAGTTATGTGTGATTCCTTAGGATTTGCTTGATATCTAGCACACAGGCAAACGCTAAACATAATATCAGGGCGACTAGCAGTTAAATAAAGTAGACTGCCTATCATACCTCGATACTTACGTTGATCCACAGGTTTGCCGCTTTCATCTGGTTCTAGTTTAGTTGTAGTAGCCATTGGAGTGCTGATTGGTTTGACGTTGTCAAGGTCAAATTTCTTCAGCATGTCCTTTGTATACTTTGACTGACAGATAAAAGTTCTATTTGACATTTGTTTGACTTGTAGTCTAAGAAAGTAATTGAGCTCCCCCATCATGCTCATCTCAAACTCGGTCTGCATACACTTGGCAAAATCTTGACAGAGGGTTTCATCAGTAGAACCAAATATAATATCATCAACATATATTTGCACTAAGAGAATAGTGTCTTTGAAAGATTTTATAAAAAGTGTGGCGTCAATTTCCCTTTTGAAAAACCTTTTTCAAGCAAGAAATTGCTTAGCCGTTCATACCAAGCTCTAGGGGCTTGTTTGAGGCCATATAACGCTTTCTTCAGCTTGAAAACATGGTCGGGAAATTTATAATTTTCAAAACCAGGGGGTTGTTTTACATAAACTTCCTCCTTAATAAATCCATTCAAGAAAGCACTTTTAACATCCATTTGAAATAATTTGAAAATTTGAAAATTAGTAAATGCACAAAGCATCCGAATTGATTCCAATCTCACAACAGGAGCATACGTCTCATCATTGTCGATACCTTCCTCTTGGTTGTATCCTTGGGCTACTAGACGAGCTTTGTTGCGTGTAACTGAACCATCTTCATTTACTTTGTTTCTAAAAACCCATTTAGTACCAATAATCGAGTGATTTGCCGGTCTAGGAACGAGTTCCCATACTTGGCTCCTCTCGAATTGGTTGAGTTCTACTTGCATGGCAGAAATCCAAAATTTATCATTAAAAGCTTCTAAAATGTTTTTTGGCTCAATTTGTGAAATGAAGGCAGTACTAGCAATAGATTCTCTTAATGATGATCTAGTAGTTACTCTGCGTGAAACCTCACATATTACCAAATTTTCTGGATGTGATAGCTTGAAAGATAATTTCTTTGGCAAGCCCTCAGAGAATTGGTTTTTGTGGTATTCATTGGAGTAGAAGTTGATGGCTCAACATCATCATCAAGAGTGGCTGCTGCACTGTTATCCTCATCAAAAGTCACATTGGTAGACTCTTTCACAATTAATGAGCGTTTGTTAAACACTCTATATCCTTTGCTCTTGGCAGCATAGCCAAGGAAAATACCATCATCATCTTTGGCATCAAATTTGCCCAAGTTGTCTTTAGTGTTAAGGATAAAATATCTACAACCAAAAACTCTAAAATAAGAAACATTTGGGGTTCTTCCAAACCAAAGCTTATAGGGTATTTTCTTCGTAATAGGATAAAAAAGCACCCTATTTAAAATATGGTATGCTGTACTGACTGCTTCAACCCAAAAGTATTTCGAAAGTGAGAACTTGTTCAACATGAATCTAGCCATATCGCCAAGAGTCCCATTTTTCCGCTTCACAATACCATTTTGTTGAGGAGTTCTTGGACAAGAAAACTCATGATCAAAACCATTAGAGTCACAAAACTTTTCAAAATCAGTATTTTCGAATTCGCCTCCATGATCACTTCGGATTCAAGTAATCATGTAACCTTTTTCGTTTTGAACTTTCTTAACAAAAATCTTGAAAACCGAAATAGCATCACTTTTATTTGTAAGAAAGAAAACCCATGTAAATCAAGAAAAATCATCAACAATAACAAAAGCGTAGAGTTTTCCACCAAGACTGGCTACTCTACTAGGGCCAAATAAATCCATATGGAGTAATTGCAAGGGTCTAGTAGTGCTTACAGAGTTTATGGAATGAAATGAGGACTTGGTTGCCTTATTCAATACACATTCGGCACATACAGTGTCCTTTTTGAATGTGATGTCGGGCAAGCCTCTAACTAGATTCTTGGTTGATAGCCTGGATATAGTATCCATATTGGCATGACCAAGACGCTGGTGCCACAGTAATCTTTCATCCTTATGAGCATATAGGCATCTACCTGTATTGTTAGTATCTCTAGACAGTTAGAAAATATAAATATTATCCTCTCTTATCCCTTCAAAAGTAATGTCTCCCGTTGACCTATCATAAATAAAGCATTTATCTTATCCAAAGTTAATGTCATATCCATGGTCAGCAAGATGACTAATGCTGAGCAGGTTATGCTTTAACTCGGTCACTAGGCAGATATCCTTTATTACGGCAGAGGGAGGATGACCAATAATACCATTACCTATAATATACCCTTTTAGGTTGTTGCCGAAGGATACATATCCTTCTCTCTTCATCGATAGTGATGCGAAAAGATTTGCGTCTCCAGTCATATGCCACGAGCATCCACTATCGAGAATCCACTTACTCTTAGTTGAGGAGGGAAGGTCCACCTACATCAAGAGTAGATGTGACCTTTGGTACCCAAGTTCTTGAGGGTCCTGAAAAGTTAGTTTTCGGAAACCATACATATATATTTCTATCTACTAATCTTCTAACTCTACATTATGGTGAAACGTGTCCATCTAATCCACAATAAGTACAAATAGCATTCCTATTTATGTTAGGAGCATGTTGATGATATCTATATGTAGAGTGGTGTGGAGTAGCATGGTGATGATATGTAGAGTGGTATGGAGTAGCATGGTGATGATATGTAGAGTGGTATGGAGTGGCATGGTGTTGATGTCTATGTGGAGCATGATGATGACTATAATCATAAGCAGTATAATGGTGATTTTGTTTATGTGCAACATAGTGATGATTGTATCTATGTGTAGCATGGTGATTATGTGTCATATTGGAGTGAAAGTTATTTCTACGTGTATGTGGTTTGTGTGTTTATGAAAGTGGGGGTACATGAAAGCATGATTACGTGCTGCAGGTGTATGACGTATTTGAGTAGTATAAGAAGTGTTGTGCTTTGTGTGTGTCTCATGTGATTGGGTTTGAGGTTTAGCAACCTGTTTTCCTAATCTAATCTCTAATTTCTTAGAGATAGCCTGCAGTTCATTAACCTTAGCATTCAAACCATATATCTTAGTAACAGAAATCTTTTGTCTACTCTTTTCTTCAGCAAGCACCGTATTGAGTGCGGTGATTTCTTGTGTTTGTTGTTCAATACGTGCTTCGGCATCATGAAGGCTTAGTTTAAGCTTAGACACCTCATTTGTGACTTCCGTGGGGACATGTCTCTAAGGTTATCAAGCAATAAAGAAAGTTTTTGAATTTCGACTTCATAACTTTTGATCTTTTTCTTGGCATGTTTATATTTACCAATGACCTTTTTGTGATCATCAAGTAAATCGGTGAAAGCATCGCCAAGTTCATCAAAAGTAAAATCATCAAGAGTTTCGTTTCATACCTTGTCGGACGTTGCAATTAGGCACACGTTTGCAGTATCTTGAGGAGAGTCCTTTTCTTCCTCGGAGTTGTAGGACCGTTTAGCACCTCTAGAGGGGGGTTGAATAGAGTGTGTGTGTGCAGCAGAAAATAATCACCAATTAAAACTTTAAACTATGGCAGTGAAATAAGAGACAGTAAATATAATAAAGCAAGAGATAGAGAATTCAAACTCAGCGACACAGCGATATATACTGGTATCCCTCTGAGAGGACTAATCCAGTCTCGAGTACTCTTGCTCGATGTTAATCCACTATGGCACAAGCTTTAACTTAGAGCTTGCAGTCTCTTACAACACCGTGCTTGGTGACATGTGCACGACCGACTTCACAACACCGTACTTGGTGACGAGCGCACGACCAGCTCCACAACAAGAAAAGTTACTGAACTTGGAACGACCTCTTTACAACTCTTGGAATACCAAAAGACTCTAAATCAACTCTGATATTACTGGCTTTTGGCTAAGAGGTGTATAGGTATGATTTGAAAATCTTGGATCGTTTGAAAACACTTGAATAGTAGAGAAGAGAAGATGAAGAGTGAATGAATGATTTGAAATGAAAAGTTCTCCTCTATTTATAGGTGTTTTCTGGGACCGAACTCGAACAGAGTTCGGGCAGAGTTCGGATGCAGATATCTCGTAAATAGACGTTGCTCGCAGATTTGGAGGCAACAGAAGTTTGAATACAAACTGACCGAACTCGGACAGAGTTCGGTCCGAACTCGGGCCGAACGCGGTTATGAGTTCTGTTAGGAGATTTTCGAAATATTTTATCAAAAATTGTTTTCAAAGATATTTTAGAATATTTTGTAAAAAGATATATGAGTGGTAATGGGTAGGCTTTTTAGAATGTGGACTGGGATAACCCTAAGCAAGTATTACCAAAACTGATTTTACAAAATAAATCCTAGACTCAATAAAATGTAAAATACAGAATAAAATATAAAAATGAGTCATCTTCAGATTTGATGATGTTGATGCTTTGTTGATGCGGTACAACGTCCGTTGAAATTGATTTCATATATCCTGAAATGATTAGCAGCAGTTTGTATATTTTGTGTATTGTACTTAAGTGCATGTTGATTATCGAAATCGGGTGTGACCATAGAATGGGCCAACAGGAGTCACTAGCTTCGCTTTCATGCCAAATGCTTGTGTTGGCATATTTCTTTGAGGAAGCCTTCTTGTATGGTTTCTTATAACAGTTGCTCTTCTTTAAGAATGGACAGTCTTTTCGGATGTGTCCAGTCTTCTTGCAACTGTAGCATGTTGGCTCTTCTTCATCATCTTCTTGTGGTTCCTTCTTTCTTCGGTTGAAGCGAAGGAATTTCTTAAGTTGCACACAAGGAGAGCTTGATCATCACCTTCCGAGTTGTCGTCATCCATCTCTTCGGGGTCAGCCCTTCGTCGATGAGCTTTGAGGGCGACCTCCTTAGCCTTAGGAACAGGCTCTTCGAAGACTTTGAGGTCAAGCTTATGAGTCAACAGCTTTTCCATCAAAGTCTCCATGGACATAGTTATGAGATCATTTCCTTCTATGATGGCTATCACCTTAGGGTTTAAAATCTTTGGTAGCCCCCTAAGTAGCTTGCGAATCTTCTCATGATTTGTATATTCTTTGCCGAACGAAGATAGAGGATTGATGATGTCGAGGAATCTTGTGAACATTTGCGTGATCGTCTCATTTGGCTTCTTCTTGAAAGCCTCATATTCTTGAGTGAGACGACTTATCTTCGATTCCTTGACTTGGGTGGTTCCTTCATGCATCACATCTAGAAGTCTCCATACTTGGTGAGAGGTGGTGCATGTTGAGACCCGGTTAAACTCATTCCTGTCTATAGCACAAAATAAGGTATTAATAGCTCTCGCGTCTAGACTTGCCTGTTTCTTCTCCTCGTCAGAATATTTGTCATGTGGTTTCTCAACGAGATCACCATTGAAACTATCATGGCGGGCTTTTTGTAACCACCGGTGACGATAGTCCACAGGTCAAAGTCTAGCGACTTGAGATAAAAGTTCATCCTTGTTTTCCAATAGGTGTAGTTAGTTCCATCAAATAGGGAAGGCCTATGAGTGGACTGCCCTTCACCGTGATTGGAAATCAAGGATTGTGTGGTTGCCATGGATCAGCTCTAGGATGTTAGTCCTTGTTGAGAGAACCGAGCTCTGATACCAATTGAAGAACAGATGGCAACTCTAGAGGGGTGGTGAATAGAGTTTATAACAATAATACCCAATAAAAATTAAACTTATTTTACCAGCTGAAAGTAATTAGAGCAAATACGAAAATAAATAAGGAGCAAGAAAGCATACGCAAACACAGCCGATTTTTAACCTGGTTTCCCTCGTGGAGGACTAGTCCAGGCCTGAGAACTCTAGCTCAGGATTAAATCCACTATTTGTGAAATAGTAGTTACACCCCGTGCCTTTTCTTCAGAAGAGCACGTCAACTTCTTACAAAAATCGCAGTGGCGATGCTTGGAATTTTCCAAGCGACTTCTTGAACTCTTGCACAAACTCCTAACTGAAAAGTACTAAGCACTTGAGGCTTAGGGAGCTTGTGGCTAGTAGATGAAGAAGGGTATGGCTTGTATAGAGATTTAGAGAGAAGAGAAGTGAAGATTGGATGATTAAAAATGAGAGAATTCGTGGCCTATTTATAGGATACCAGGTAGGCAAAATTTAGGCAAGAATTCTGGTTAAAATTTTCAAAAAAGTGGCCGTTGGACAACTTGCAACCAGCCAACCCTAAAAATTAGGATGCTCATTTTTAGGAGGCAGAGTTCGGCCCGAACTCTGTGTGGAGGCAGAGTTCGGCCCAAACTCTGTCTCTAGAGCACACAATGGGTCATTGGTTCAATTGGCTTATTTGGATATGTGTGGAGCTATTAGATTTTGGGTATGGGTATAGGTTAAGTCTCAGATGCTCAGCACAGCTCAGTTTACATAAGTCTAGACTCAATAAAATTGTAAAATACAGACTCAAAAATAACTTGCATTGTAAATCCGAGCTGTCGTCTGACTTGTACTGGATGTAGTCTTCACGTGTCGTATTGAATTATCACAAGTATCATGTAGTCAATTTTATCAATATTTGGTTGACTGTGATTTTGTGTCAACAGTCTCATACGTCGAAAGGGTTGTTTCTCAACTGCATGTTCACATTAGTATGGTTAGGTTACCCTATTGAGGTCTTGTCACTTACTTTTATTGTGCCATATTTTATATTCAGTTTACTATGGCATATTCTTCTTGTATCTTGTTACGTCCCTCTGAGGACCTGGTTTTCTCTCCAGGTGTGTGCTTTGTGACTTTGTAGGTGTCCTATCCAAAGCTGTGATCTTCTCCCTTCCTTCGAAGATGATTGCCCTTGGTTCGTCTTCTCATTTTCATCTATCATTTTCTTGTATATTTTTCTCTTTTAAAATAGTTGGTAGTGGATTTGTCTCCGCCCAACTACATGTATAAATGACAAATTTTATATTGATTTATATTATTATTCTCTTATTTGGTGGATGTGATTTAGTTATTATGGTTTTACTGTATTTTACAGCTTATGTATACATACGGGTGCTTCATACGTTGGTGTATACTTCGTATGTATACAGTTGGCATGTCTACGTACTTAGCTCTCAGTATTTTGGGACTGGGGCGTTATATGTTTTTGTGGTGGCCCATGCAGGTCGAGTTTGTCACTTCGTTTACATTACTATACCGATTTGAGCCTGCAGATAGGATTAGGATATAGGAACCTCATCAACAAGCTTGACTTCCTCTCTTGATTCAAAATCTTGAACTTTCGTCCGACTACCTTGACTTTTTTCTGATTGATTACTTTTCTACCATAAATCTTAACATTTCCTTCGTGCCCGATAGAATGGTTAAGAAGATAACTCATACTAGTCACACACATATTATTTCTCAACCACCCTATTAGCTGACTCTTATAAGTTGGGTAGTATGTCTCACGGCCTATCACCCCGTGTTCTTATAATCCATTAATGAAGTATAACTAGGTGACACTGAATATATGCTAGTGTAGGAAGATACGATTACCTAAAATATAGAGATTTTAGTAGCCCATACTCCATTGGTCAAATACGACCTGATATAAGAGGCAGTAGGACGACTATATGAGCAGGAACACCGGACAAGACTTAGATCTTTGTCATTCTTGAATTCTTTATTACTGTTTTCATCATTATCTCCCATACTTATACTTTGCACTACCATAAATGATGTCGCTATTTATATCATAGTTTTGCAAGCTTATTCTTTATCGAGCTTGTTCAGGACATATGTATACCGGGGACGCCCACAAGCATACTGTCTAATTATAATCAATGTGTTATGGTCTGATCAACCATAGTGCATTTGGTTCGCTTTTTATATGATTATCCCACGCGAATTGAGATATAGAGGTATCTAGAATCTTATCCGCGACTGCATTGACAATTCCTCTTGAAGTATACATTCGCCTTTGAATCGCATAATTGTATTCGATGACATATTTCTTGAACTCTTTAATTCTTTCGTCTTTCACTAATTTAGAAGGACGAACGCTCATATTTGGTAGATAGATACAGAGCATTCCCCTATGGCCATGATAGTTGTATACACATGTGTAGCTACCATCGGCCAGCCATGTGACTGCAGCCTTGCCTTAAGTTACTCGTTCTTCCTTCGACCCTAATACTACTATCGTGACCTTCTAGTCATTTGAATTTGATAAGGATTAGAATCGTACCCTTAGTCGAAACACCAGCCATGGGGACTATATTTTCTCAAGGAACCAATTATTGTAGTCTCTGATTATTTTCTTGACCCTTGCTTTAACTAGCAACCCTTATGCCTTAACCCAACCCTTACTCGACCAAGCCCACAGTTTAGCAATAAGAAGAATAGACCAAAAATAAGGACAAGCAATGACTGTGATAGACACCCATTTCGAGATTAGGGATTCAGCAGGTGTCATTCTAGGTATAAAATTTTATTATTAAAGGCGTGACTTAGAATTAGAACAACACCTTCACTAGCTTAGCAAATACCATAGCATAATACCCTGTCATATTATGATTTAGCAGTTAACAACATTAATGCATGAGCACTATGTGCAACGCCATTAGGAATCTTATGATTATAGTCTGACCGGATTAACACCAATAGAAGTTTACGACTTAGCCGGTAGACATCTATCATAGGACGTGTCTTAGAGTTCGTTACCCTATCGATAACTTTCGTATATTACGGAACAGTAGTTCATTATATTTTATCGAATCATGTATCATTGTACGCACTCATTTTCTATTTATTAGAATTTATGGTACGATCCTCGAATTTGATTCCTATCTACTGTATCACATTATCCATTACATCGTACCTTATCCTTTATTATCAAAAGTCGAGGTACGATGCCACAACATTGAAATTTTCTAACCTCATTAATCCTGAAGGCGTGTCTCAGCTTCTAGAGTGAGTACATTATAAGCCTTCTAAATTTTAGGATATAATAGTACTACCAATTGATTAGAATAAGTTGTTCCTATTAAGAGGATAACTAGTGCCCGATAAACTCCCACTTTCCATTTAGATCGTTTGGTGTCACCGACCGTGACATTAATATTCGGATCACGAGTCCAGCTATTACCTTCCAACAAATTTCACATACAAGATATAGATGACTCCACCTTCATGTAGACATATCATGCCCTACTAAAATACGTCCTTTGTACTACATTTTTATGATACGACTTTTAGGTCAAAAGGGACAAGCGATAACCCTTAGCATAACACCGATGTACTTTTCGACTGCAGTTAGAGATCCAACCTTGACTCAATTCTTTTGGCCAAATATATGGTTGTGATAATCGAAGCCCTTTACGCACATGCTACTAGTATGCCACTCAATACAGGCCTCCTGTGCTACTTTAACACAAAAGTCATGGAAGGGACATCTTCATGACTTATAAAACCTATTCTACCAACCTGACTGACAAATAGGCGAACCACTTGAGTTTAAACCTATTCTACATTACCCTAACCTAATTGGGACGGTTTAAAATTCTATGAAATTTTGTCCAGCCGCTATAGATTAAAATTTAAGGTTCATGCAATCAAGGATTAAAGTCCAATTAGGGAACCTATTGAGACTCAGTAAAACCTATCATAGCCCTATCGCCATATTTGGACTATAAAAACCAAACTTGATGAAATAGCCCTCACCCCTATTATGTACGCTCCACCTCTTGGCTCGATAATTCTCCTTCCATAGATTTTGCAACTGCATATCTTGTAGCCTATGTTATGCATCCTTCGGTGCCAACTTGCTTCCGAATATACTTGACCAAGACCTTCCTACTGTCTTGACTAAACATAGTCAATATAGGGCCATATTAAATAGATAATACCTAGACTTCCTATAGAGTCTATAACTATGATTGGAAATACCTCATACTTCTATATACCTCCTTGAAATTTGACCTTCTTAGAAGCCCCATTACTGTGATTTCCCTGACTAACCAACTTCTATAAGTTGGGTGGGTAGAACATTGAACTTATTATACTCTACCTTTCAGAATTGGATTACAATCGTGACCGTTCTTTCGTCTGTTTGGAATTTAGGAAACAATCTTTTATTTTACATTTGATATCCCTTTGCCCGTGTGTTTAGATAACTACGGTAACATATTACAACCTAAATTCTTCAAGTCAATCACAGAATCGTTTTTGTTTAAATCAAGAGAAAATTTTTTGAGGCAAATAGATCGCAAGCCTCTCTAAGAAACATAAGATTCTTGGAATTAGCAAGTGTTCGGAAGTGATTGGTTCCAGTTAGACTAATAATTCAATGGTTCATAACATCGACTCATATCCGTATAATTGATACCCTCGATCGTGATTTTGATAATTTAAGCACAACACTAGCCTTTTCCTTTCGATAAAGTTCATACTCATGAGCTAGACAAGTCACTATACACCCGCGACATACTTGTCTCACACAAACCCACCTTCTTGTGCCCTATTTCAATTACACCACATATATGGCCCAATTACCTTAGAACAAACCACGGATGCCCATTTTTATCCCATTTGATTTTTAACCATGCAATACTAACCCATTTGTTGAAGCATGGAAAATATGGGGTTCATGCGGATCACAACTGGCCGCATGAGTACTTTGGGCCAAACTGGTCCGCATAAAGGAGAGCCGCATGACAGATTTAGCACCCCATACGGCCCGTCTGTAACCAGACTGATTCGTGCCACAGAAGGAAGATAAGCGGCCAAGTTGATCAGTCCTTCTGATAAAGTTGACAAACTCTGTCAAAACTGACAAAAATGATAGCTCTGCCACTCTGACAAAAAGATAAGACATGATCAGACAAAATGTCATATCACTAAGAAAATAGGTTTCTTGTGCTTAGACATAGTCATGCGGCTAGAAGGAGTTCTACCCGAGCTGCATGAACCTTATACGGCTCAACCTATGCGGCCCTAAAGTCTCTATGCTTCATGTGGCCAAGGGTGACTGTAACCTAAACCGTATGAGCTTTATGCGGCCAAAATACAGAATCTATGCGGGTCAAAAGTCCTTAAGCTACATGCGGACTAAGGGAGATTGCGACCTAAGCCGTATGAGTCTTATGCGGCCCAGCATGGCCAAAAATTGAAAGACTTATGCAGCTTAAAATGACTCCAGCAGATTAATCCTATCCTGCGATATTGTTAGGGTTATATACTAAAAGCATTACTTTTGTAGTAACCATATTTCCTTAAATTTTGAATGAGAATCATATGGGCAAATGTTTACATATTGTATTTATTGCAAGTGTTAATGTAAATATCTGATATTCTATATTGTAGATAATATGGTGTGTGGTGTCACGCAGAAGATCATATTATCAGTTTCATATGGAGTATATAAATAGTTCACAACCTAGATGGACTTGAACAATCTATTGGAAAGGTTGTAGTGTAATATGGTATTAGTCTATCTTGACTATAGGATTACACTACTACACTTTGTGTGTATTGAACAGGACCACTTGAGGTTGTTCTTTTTTTACTGACTACATAATAGAACAAACACCTCTGTTATTATGGATGCTTATGCTCTTAGTCCGGATATAATAACGGACATGTATATGCAGTGTGCATTACTTTGACTCATAAAAGAGTGGGATTCATTATGTATCAACAACCTCTATGAATTGGGTAATAATATTGTATATATGATGGGCTGTTGATTATAAATAGAATCCATGTAGCGATATATCGGGTTGATGATGTCCCCTTAAGGAGGTCATAAGGATTGTCATGTAAACCCTGCAGGTGGATTATATCCGATATGACAAATAAAGTTGAGCGATACTACTTAAGGATAAAAGATGTCGAATGAATATAGTTGTCAGTAACTTAGTTTGATCGACAGACAAACGATATCTTAACACGGGGAGCCAAACGAGCATATAATAAAAGGAGCCCACAAACATAATTTGGGATTAGGAAGGTAGTGCAACAATAGCTCATTAGTGGACCGAGCTATTATTAATGGACCTGGATTGTGTGTTCGGGCTGAACACGGGATATCCAGATCCGTTAGGAGGCCTAACCATAATTTTTCCTCATGGTCCCTACCGTAGCCTATATATATCATCTATTCTCTGGCTGCCAGATTACTGATCGAAAATCTAAAACTTTCTCTAAATTCATGATTCACGTAAGGAGAGAAAGAGAGGGCTGCCAAGGAGAAGAAAAGGTTTGCAGATCGTCGCCCACATGATGGCCAACTCGAGGAAGGAATACGTGCAGAAGATCTTGGGGTCGTCCGTTCGAGATTGCCAGGAATTACTTGTCTCCTTTCTGCCGCAGGTATGATTCATGAACCCTAGTTTCCGCCTATGAAGGGTTAGAACACGTATTAGATATGTTTAACTTTCTATCGATCAATACGCACACCAAAAGAAGGGTCCTGGGAATCCCAAGTTCCATCAATTGGTATCAGAGCTGCTTTGGATCTATGTATTGATTGATACGTCCATGTTGTCCAATAAAACCTGTGCTGTGTAATAGTCGATAGATGTAGATCTGTTCTAACTCGATTTTGCAGGCATCTTAGATCCAACTATTATGGTCCAATGCATGTTTTTGATTTTGTAGTTTAAACCATGGACATGTCGTAGATGTTGTTGTTGCTGTGGATGTAATTAAAATCACGAGGGTTGATCGTGCTTATTATTTTAATTTTTCAATCAAGATTATTTGTGAACTCCTTCGGGAGGCATAGGATTGATGTAATTTTAATTATTTTTGATTAATCGTGATGGCGGTGGTAGCTGTTTCTAACGCCGGACGAGATGCTGGTTGTAAGCAGTCCAGAGGTAGACAGATGATTTTGGAAGAAGGAATAACCCCGAATAGATCTGCACAGCGCCAGATTTTGGATACGAATAGTTGAGGACGGAGCAGCAAAGATGACCATAATAGTTGGATATTTTTTCTTATTTTTGTTATTTTGCTTTTTCTGATTATGCATGTTTATTATTGTGTTGTTGTTTTTTTTTAAAACCAAGCCTACATTAATAATGGACAACATGGACATAATATCAACTAGTTGAAAAAACCCTCATTGTTAAATAACTAAGTGGGAGAGGATATTTATTTAGTATAAATCCTATGGTCTCCATTACTGGTTTGTAGGTGATGTAATTATACTTGCGTGTTGGCTTTAGTGCTTCTTCTCCATATCGGATGAGTATAATTATGGATCACCAGTACAAACTTCCTTAGGGATAATTGTAGAAAGTTACCTAGCATGTGTTCACTTCTCCATCTAAAGGAACTCATTACAAGGTAATGGACTTAGTATTAAGTAATAGTATACACTTAGATACAAATAATGGTATGTTTCCTATTAGAGTCACAGCTATTATTTGAATGACCAGAGCAAGACCAGCATATTAATTTTATTTGTCATAAAGTTATATTGACATGATAGTAAAATTAATAAGAAAAACCTACTTGAACAAAGTAGAATTTGTATACGTCCACACTATCGTGGCATGCTAAATTCATGGTGTTCAAGGTGTTCGTAAATTTTTTATTATTATTTTGAGGGAATCAATATTTAGTTAATTAAAAAAAATTTGCCCTACATAATTTTATTTATGTGATTCTCAGGATTTCAAAAAATAGGTTCTTTCAGTCCACTTATGGTGATTCTTAAAGAAAACAAACTTACTGGACCTAATTATATTGACTAGAAATATAATTTGTATATTGTTCTGACTGCTGAGGAGTACAAATATGTACTTGTTGAGGAATGCCCACCTAAGCCTGATGCTAACTCTGATGAAGAGGTCAAAGAGGCTTATAAGAAGTAGAAAAAGGCAGATGAGATGGCGCGGTGTTACATTCTGGCATCTATGTCAAATGTACTGTAACATCAGCATCAGGCCATGGCCACTGCTTATGACATGATGTATAACCTCAAGGAACTCTTCGGACATCAGAGTAGAGCAGCTAGGTAGTTTGCTATAAAATTTTTGATGAATACAAAAATGGCTGAGGGTACACCAGTAAGGGATCATGTTCTCAAGATGATGGGTCATCTGAATGAGATGGAGATCCTTGGAGTTGAAATCGATTGAGAATCCCAGGTCGATATCATTTTCGGGACTCTGCCTAAAAGTTTTGACAATTTTTGCCTTAATTACAACATGAACAAAAGGTTGTATAGTTTGGCAGAACTTGTAAAAGAGCAACAGGATGCTGAATCTCTCTTTAGGCAGAGTGGTCATGTTTTTGTTTCTGAAAAGGCTTCTACTTCTAAGCCAAAAGGCGGTAAGAAGAAGAATAACATTCAGAAACAGGCAAACTCAGCAAAGAAGGGCATGGGACCTCAAGGCACGGTGAAAAAGCCGAAAGGCAAAAGTTTCAAGTGCGAAGGGTCAGGACATTGGAAGACTGTTTGTCCACTTCTCAAACAAGGAAACAAAGAAGGTATATCTCATTTACTAGTAGTTAAAACATGTTTAGCGGTGTTATCTACAGGCACCTAGTGTGTAGATACAGGAGCCACTAATCATGTCTGTAATATATTGTAGGGGTTCCAGGAAACCAGACGGCTCAGTGATGGAGAGATATGCTTGTTCATGGGTGATGCTACAAAAGTATCGGTCGTTGCATTAAGAGATATTACTGTATCTTTTGGTAGAAATAAGTCTTTGACATTGAGAGATTGTCTTTATGCACCTTCACTTAGAAGGAATTTAGTTTATGTTTCAATGTTAGTTAAGGATGTATATTCAGTTTATTTTAATGACAATATTGTTATTAGAAAGAATAAACATTTTATCTGTTCTGGTGCATTGGTTGATAATTTGTATGTCATTAATCCTATTTCGCCCACAATGCAACTTACGAAAATGAATAATATGTCATCTAAATTAAATAAGAGAAAAGAACCTTCTTGTGTAAACCAAACATATCTTTGGCACTTGCGATTGGGGCATATTAACCTAAGAAGGATTCAAAGACTAGTTAAAGATGGACCTTTGAGTTCATTGGAAGTGGAGGCACTACCAGTCTGTGAATCCTGCTTGGAAGGTAAAATAACCAAAAGGCCTTTTACGGCAAATTGGTATAGGGCCAAAGATGTGTTGGAATTGGTTCATTCTGATTTGTGTGGACCCATGACTATCTAAGCTAGAGATGGCTTTGAATTTTTGGCACATTTATTGATGATTATTCAAGGTATGGATACATTTATTTGATGCATCGTAAATCTGAGTGCTTTGAGAAATTCAAAGAGTACAAGGCTGAAACAGAGAAACGTCATGGAAAATGTATCAAGTCATTATGATCAGATCGTGGTGGCGAGTATCTCTTTAGAGAGTTTAGGGATTATTTATCAGAGGCTGGGATTGCATCCCAATTGACTGCACCTGGAACGCTCCAGCAGAATGGTATAGGCGAAAGAAGGAATAGAACTCTTATGGAGATGGTTAGATCAATGATGAGTTATTCGGATTTACCTGATTTATTTTGGGGATATGCCTTAGAGACTGCAGCTTATATTTTGAACTTGGTTCCTTCTAAGTCAGTACCTCTTACACCCACAGAGCTGTGGATTGGGCGTAAGCCTAGTCTGAAACATGTTCGCATTTGGGGTAGTCCAGCACATGTGCTGAATGGAAAAGTAGATAAGTTGGAATCTCGTACAGAAGTACGCTTGTTTGTAGGATATCCAAGAGGAATGAAAGGAGGTTTATTTTATAGTCCTAAGGATCAAAAGGTCATTGTTAGCACCAATGGCCAATTCTTAGAGGAAGACTATGTGATGAACCATAAACCCACAAGTAGAGTTGTTCTAGAAGAACTGAGACGTGAGACACCAAGTACTTCAGTACCAACAGTACAAGAGGATGAACTATAAATAACTGCACAATGTGTCACAAATGTTACACCACAACCGATAGTGCCTCGTCGTAGTGGGAGGGTTGTGATACAACCTGATAGATATATGTTCTTGGGAGAGTCGTCAGACTTCGTTCCTGAGGAACAAGATTATGATCCCTGTACCTATAATGAAGCACTCCAAGATAAAGATACAGAGGCTTGACAAAAAGCAATGATATCGGAAATAGAATCTATGGATTCTAATCAGGTCTGGGAGCTTATAGAACCACCCATTGGTGTAAAAGCCATTGGATGCAAGTGGGTCTATAAGAGAAAAAGAGGATCAGACGGTAAGGTTGAAACCTTTGAAGCTCGGCTTGTAGCAAAAGGTTTTACTCAAAGAGAGGGTATCGATTATGAGGAAACCTTTTCTCCTGTAGCCATGCTTAAGTCTATCCGGATTCTTTTATCTATTGCAGCTCATCTCGATTATGAGATTTTGCAAATGGGTGTCAAGACAGCTTTCCTTAATGGAAGTCTTGAGGAAGACATCTATATGAAGCAACCAGACGGTTTCATTGAAAAGGGCCAGGAGCATCTTGTTTGTAAGCTCAAGAAGTCCATTTTTGGACTTAAGCAAGCTTCCAGATCTTGGAACATATGTTTTGATCAGGTGATAAAATCCTGCAGATTTGATCAATGTCAGGATGAATCATGTGTATACAGAAAGTTTGACGGAAACGTGGTGGTGTTCCTAGTACTTTATGTGGATGACATCTTGCTCATTGGAAATAATATGAAGGTGTTATCTGATGTAAGGGTATGGTTATCCAAACAGTTTGATATGAAGGACTTGGCAGAAGTAGGTCACATCTTTGGTATCAAAGTTCTACGAGATAGCAAGAAAAGGATGTTGGCTTATCCCAAGCTTCCTATATCGATACTGTACTAACTCGTTTTAGTATGCAAAATTCTAAGAAAGGTTTCTTACCTTTTAGACATGGAATTTCTCTATCAAAGGATCAGTGTCCGAGGATACCTAAAGAGATAGAGAATATGAAGGCAGTTCCTTTTGCTTCAGCAGTAGAAAGCTTAATGTATGCAATGCTATGTATGTGACCAGACATCTGCTTTGCCGTAGGCATGGTCAGCAGATATCAGTCTAACCCAGGACAAGAGCACTAGACTGTCGTAAAGCATATTTTGAAGTACCTGAAAAGGACTAAAGAGTATATGCTAGTTTACTAGGCAGATAGTTTAGTTCCCTTGGGGTATAAAGACTCAAATTTTTAGTCAGATAGGGATTCCAAGAAATCTACCGCAGGTTATGTATTTACTTTGGGAGGTGGAGCCATTGTGTGGAGGAGTATCAAGCAAAAATGTATTGCTGATTCCACCATGGAAGCCGAGTATGTGGCAGCCTCTGAGGCAGCCAAAGAAGCGGTTTGGCTTAGAAACTTTCTGTTGGACTTGGATGTGGTACCTAGTTTGCCTAAGTCTATTACACTTTATTGTGATAATAGTGGTGCAGTTGCAAACTCGAAGGAACCACGAGCCCATAAGACATGCAAACACATTGAGCACAAGTACCACCTGATACGAGATTTCGTAAAGAAAGGAAAAGTTGTTGTGATCAAGATAGCATCAGCCGACAACGTAGCTGATCCCTTTACAAAGAGCTTACCAGCTAAGGCTTTTGACAGTCATGTTGAGGGAATGGAAGTCAGATGTGTTGGAGCATGGCTTTAAGTATAAGTGGGAGATTTGTAACAGTATACTGAAAAGTAATGCTTTGAGTATAAGTGGGAGATTGTTAGGTTTATATACTAAAAGCATCACTTTTGTAGTAACCTTATTTTCTTAAATTTTGAATGAGAATAATATGGGAAAATGATTGCATATTGTATTTGTTGCAAGTGTTATTGCAAATGTCTGATATTCTATATTGTAGATAATATGGTGTGTGGTGTCACACAGATGATCATATTATCAGTTCCCTATGGAGTATATAAATAGTTCACAACCTAGATGGACTTGGACAATCTATTGGAAAGGTTGTATTGTAATCTGGTATTAGTCTATCTTGACTATAGGTTTACACTAGTACACTTTGTGTGTAATGAACATGACCACTTGAGGTTGTTCTCTATGTACTGACTACATAAGAGAACAAACACCTCTGTTATTATGGATGCTTGTGCTCTTAATCCGGATATAATAACGGACATGTATATGCAGTGTGCATTACTTTGACTCATAAAAGAGTGAGATTCATTATGGATCAACAACCTCTATAAATTGGGTAATAATATTGTATGTATGATGGGCTGTTGATTATAAATGGAATCCATGTTCCAATACATCGGGTTGATGATGTCCCCTTAAGGAGCTCGTAAGGATTGTCATGTAAACCCTACAGGTGTATTATATCTGACTTGACAAATAAAGTTGAGCGGTACTACTTAAGGATAAAAGATGTCGAATCAATATAGTTGTCAGTAACTTAATTTGATCGACGGACATACGATATCTTAACATAGGGAGCCAAACGAGAATATAAAAAAGGGAGCCCACAAACATAATTTAGGATTAAAGAGGTAGTGCAACAATAGCTCATTAGTGGACCGAGCTATTGTTAATGGGCCTGGATTGTGTGTTCGTGCTGAATACGGGATATCCAGATCCGTTAGGAGGCCTAACCTTAATTTCTCCTCATGGTCCCTGCCGTAGCCTATATATATCCTCTATTCTCTGGCCGCCATATTACTGATCAGAAATCTGTAACTTTCTCTAAAATTGTGATTCACGTAAGGAGAGAAAGAGAGGGCTGCCAAGGAGAAGAGAAGGATGGGAGATCGTCGCCCACACGACGTCCAACTCGAGGAAGGAATACATGCAGAAGATAATTCGTGAACCCTAGTTTCCGCCTAAGAAGGGTTAGAACACGTATTAGATCTGTTTAACTTTCTATCGATCAATACGTACACCAAAGGAAGGGTCCTGGGAATCCCCAGTTCCATGAGATAGGACACGTGGCAGGCTGACCAAGTCTCAACCACCCAGATTTGCTACAACAAAATCCCAACAAATTGCCAACTGGAGGTCAAAGAGCGGGTCTTTATGTGCTATTGTAGCCACGTGGCCACGGGCCATCTATGCCACTCAAAACATATATCACTATAAATAGCACGGTGCCACACCCCCGCAAGAGGCTGGCAACCTACGAAGAGCAATTTCTTCAAGAGCTAAGACTACGTCAGATTGTCCGAGGAGTAAGGAGAGTTGATACTCTTTCCCGAGCCTCCACCGTCACCCCCCAGAATCAAAAACTAAACAATTGTACTTAGATTGTTTCCTAGGATTTCGTTCTAGGCTTTTCTTTGCACAAGCGAGTTTACAATCAATTTCAGTATTTCTGTGATACCTAACTTTGATATTTTAATGGCAAACATGATGGCGACTCTGCTGGGGACGTCCTTCTCCTCTGATGAGAAGCTAGTGATGCAATCTGACACGTCCAAGCTCGGCTCTACGTAGCAAATGCTTGTGGTTTATTTTGACCAACAAGCCTTCGAAGAAATGCTCTCTGAAGGGAGCACCAGCCAGTCACAGAAGCGAGCCAACCGAAAGAGAACCCGCAGGACGTCGAAGCGCAAAATTGTTGCCCTCGACCAGGTTCTCGAAGAAGCTCCTTACGGTGATCGAAGCTCTCATGTGGCTTTGCTTTCAACCGCTGAAGACCCCACTGTCCCCAAATCCAGCAAAGGAAAACACTACGATTCTGAGTTTTTGGAGGCACAATGGAAATCCATGCCGACGAAGAAGAGGCCGCATAAGAGAAATAGGCAGTCTGTCCATGCGGCAGCCAATTTTGGCCGCAGACAGACGACCCATGCGGCTGCCAACTCTGACCGCAGAATGATGGCCCATGCGGTAGCCAACTCTAACCGCAGGAAGACGGCCCATGCGGCAGCCAACTCTGGCCGCAGAAAGATGGCCAATGCGGCAGCCAACTCTGGGCGCAGAAAGATGGCCCATGCGACAGCCAATCCTGGCCTCAGATAGGATGTTTCAAGCGGTCCTGTCAGAAGCTCTGTGTTCGATTGTCTCTCATGCGGGCCCGACTACATGCGACCCATTAAGAATGTGAAATTTTCTAATCAGGACACTTCTTACTATGTGCCTTCAGGTGCTAAATTGAAGAAGTCAAGCATAGTGTAGGCCCAACAAGCCCAGTCAAGTGTCCAAGCTACTGACCGTCAGCGGGCACCGTTAACTATTATATGGGCTCCTGATGGAAAGTTGTACAGAACCACCTGCGTCCAGTCCTCCACGACTAATGGACAGGGTGGGTCTCAAAAGTCTCCCTCCAACGATCGAGAGCTAATGCTTTTATTAGCCTCAGATCATGGAGCAAACATGATACCTACTCACCCGTATGCTCGGGAAACCCGAGTCCACAAATTGGATGCAAAGGTAGATTAGTCTACAATCGACTTGCGAGAGGTGATTACACACAACGCTAGGAGAAAGAAGCAACCTTGGCATGTGATGAGCCACTCTCGGGACGTGGTTGCACCCAAGTCTTCATCAACTGATGCTGCGATAAGTCAGCAGCACCTGAAGATCGGCAGTCCATTTTCCAACAACTGCAGCAGCCAGCACCTGTCCGACAACAACTCGAGAAACAAGTGCAAATTTCAGGGCACGAGGAGTTTCTTTTCGCCTCCTGCAATTCAACTCGGAATGTTCCTCCCGGTAAGGAGGAAAGAAGACAGGCTCTTTCAGCCCTACAATCTCAGCCAGCACTGCAAGGAAACTCTCATCTGGAGGGTTGCTGCCGACAACCACAGGGGGTGTCTATTTAGGCACTCGATCAAAAAAGAAGCTTCCAGCACCTTAGGGTACACCTTTGGCCTCCTTGGGAGTAGATGAAGTTGGGGGTAGCAGTCTCTTCAATATATACGACAACCCGGTGTACCGAAAGCATACACAGGGGGTAGAGATCCCCCGAAATTATGCAACAGACTGGGACTTCCCTGAGGACGACCGCCCTCGCCAAGACGTTACGGCTTCCTGCACACGGGGTAGCACCCCTTCCGAGTCTTAGAAAGATAACATTCCGACATTTCCCGACGATTTCTCGATACGGGGGTATGATACAGAGAGCACCTCTGCTACTATCTCTTCTACCTCTATCCACGTGAGGACGGTCTTTATGGCCGACGATGATCATGAAGTGCCTGCTGACCGACAACGTCTAGAAGTACTTGAAGCCATGCTCATGTCCTTGGTCAAGTCAATAGACGAAATCAAAGCTGTCTTGCCGAATCAACCAGCAAGGATGCCTGGACAAACAAGCTTGGGACCTGCAGTCAATGCGAACTCCAACACAACTGCTCCTCCTTTGGGTGACAATGCTCTAGGAGCATCCGCTCCTTCAGCTGCAGAAGAAGCAAGGAAAGCAAGAAGGGAAGTCCAGAAGCTTCGAACAATATTCAATGCCCGAGACTCCTCCCCGGACCTGAAGATATGGCAGTCTTATCCTGTTGCATGGAGAGACGTGCCTTTTCCACCACGGTACAAGCCGTTTCACATTGATTTGTATGACGGAAAGACCTCTCCTAGTCGGTACATAACTTATTTCGAGGTCACAATCGACCACTTGCGACATAGTGACGCTATCCTCACATGATTATTCATCAAAGAATTGGAGGGGATCGCGTTCGACTGGTACCGCAACCTTCCTAACAACTGCATCCATTATTTTGACGGCTTCAAGCACATGTTCCTGGAGAGATTCTACGAAGTGGGGCATGATGTGACAATGTCGTCTCTCATGGACGCCGTTCAGGGATAGAGGGAGCTGTCAAGGAACTATATCGAGCGGTTCCGCCAAACCGTAATGAGATTGCCCCAAGGCAATCCCGAAAGTTCCTTAATTGAAATCTGCCAGAAGTAGTTACTCCCCGCAATTAGCCTCTGGATGGACGACGATCAGTTCAGGGATTGGACGACGTTCATCATAAGTGCTACCAATGCGGAGGAAAAGTTGAAGAAGGCTCGCCAATTAGGATTACACATCCCAGATGTAGAGGATAAGGGAAAACGTCCCGGTTCCACCTCCAGCAACAACAACAGTAGCGGCACCTCCAACCACGACAATAAAGGCAAATAGGCCATGGTCGCTGATGCGATCAAGAAACATGAACAAAACAGGCAAAAGGTCAGTAGCCCAAGATGAATTACTCATTTGAAGATAGTCATGTCAAACCTATCTTCGATATGCTCTTACAAGGGGGTAGGATCCAGCTCCCTCCACCAAGGCGCGAGCCTCGAGCGGAAAAAATGGAGGGTCCAAAATATTGTCACTTCACTGCCATGTCCATCTTTCCACACATGACTGCTTCCAATTAAAGAAGAGGTTTCTGTGGCTGCTTCTCCCAAATAAATACTCCACATGGGGTAATACCTGTCCCTCTGGCAACGATGGAGGTTACTAATCTTTCACCCGTCCGGAACCAGACATCTGGATTGGTACCTCTCACCACATCGCGAGGAGAGATCATGTGGGCGAACCTGGACTTAGTGCCCGAAGGTATCAACGCGGTGTCATCTTCTAGCAACGAGAAGAAGAACAGAAAGTCTAGATCCTGCCATACAATTTTAGCCGAAGCTGAGGTAGCGGCAGCCGTTGTTACCCGGTCTGGAACACAAGTCCAGTCCACGCTGGACAGTTCAGTCGAAGATCCACAGTCGGCAACGTTGCCTGCCTCTGATGTTCCAAGGCCATCTCAGCCTCCACTGGCAGATAAGTCCAAGCCAAAGGAAACTCGCTTTGATATGCCACTCCGTAATGATACACCTCAGGGGCTGGAGAGACGTTACAACTTTGACATATTAGCAAAATTGGCTAATACGCCAGAAAGTTGCCATTATACGAGCTCCTAAGGCTCTCCAAGGGTCTTCCTGTCGTATTGAGCGAAGTACTCCAAAATACTGACGCCTACTTAGCCCAGGTCAAGCCTCCAGGGGAAGACCCGTCAGCAGATCTACATGGCAGCAATTGTGCATATGCAATGCCCAACATCGTATTTACTCCACAGGACATGTTGATCAATACCAACTTGCATGATCGCCCCTTGTAGTATACTGGATACATAGACGACATCAAGGTGGATCGGATGCACATCGATCCTGGCTCGTCGATAAACGCCATCCTGAAAACCTTGCTCCAACTTCTGGGCATCCCTATGAACCGGCTAGTTGTAGAAGCATGGAAAAGAACAGAAGAAGCCCATGCGGTTCAAAACAAAAGAAGCCCATGCGGCTCAAAATAGAAGAAGCCCATGCAGCTTAAAACAGAAGGAGCCTCATGCGGTTCAGGAATCGATCAGAGCCTCATGCGGCTCAGAAACTCTTCAAATAGCCTCATGCGGCTCAGAAAAAAATCACGTGACCCTATGCAGCTTTACAGCTGGCCATAAAGTGACTGCTCCTATTAAATACGGTGACATAAAGTAATAACTCTGACATTAAAGTTGAAATAATGAACTTCGACATGACGGCGTATTCCTCGGGAAACGAAGAAAATCTCCTCTACAGCTGGCACGATCCACCAAATACAAAGCTCCCTATGCGGCTGCCACCACCCCATGCGGCTGATGCTCGTATGCGACTCGGAGCGTGAAGACCCTCGTCATGAGGCAAAAATTATGAACAGTCACCCTATGTGGCTGCTGTTCTCATGCGGCTCGGATCATGTGGATCATCTCCATGCGGCTCAATTAGAAACTACCCCCATGCGGCTCAGATTTCTGAGACTACACCTACGCGGCTGCCACCTTCATGCGGTTCAAAACCTAAGAAGCTACCCTCATGCGGCTGTGGCTCGCAGTTATGACACGTGGCAGAAGATCAGTTTTCTATGTGGCACTAAATCAATCAAGAGTTATCAACAAATCCCAACACCAGATTTAGTGCAATCATCATAATTACCCGAATCAAAACAGATTTATGGCAATCACATGGATTAGACACATGGCAGGAGATCTGAGCTTTCCCAGATTCATGACAATCAATATTGATTGCCCATAAGGATTTTACACGATCAGTATTAATTGTTTAGATTCGTTGCAATCAAGATTAGTGGTCCAGATTAATTGCCCACAAAATATGATCAAAGAAAATGGCAATTAAGTCCCCAAGCCGCCGACTTTTTTAGGGTGATCATTACAAACCCTAATAATGAGACCCCACTCCTATAAATAGCAAGGTGCCATTCCCTTATAAAAAAAGAGAGATCGGATCCAGAGAAACAAAAAAAATATAGCAAGGTGCCATTCCCTTGCAAAAGAGATCCTATCCACCCGGCTGGACACACAGAGAGACAAAGGCGCACACAGAAGAGTCTTCCAATCTTAAGAGCAGTTCTTCACCGGAGCCAAGGCTACATCTGATCGTCCAAGGAGTAAGGCAGAGCGGCCGTCGCTTTTCTGAGCCTCTACCGTCACCCCCCAGAATCAAAACTAAACAATCGTACTTAGACTGTTGTACCTAGGTTTTCGTCCCTAGGCTTTCTTTGTACGAGCAAGTTTGTATTATGAGTCTAAGTTCAGTCCTCCTATATAATTGTTCTGTACTTTTATAATCAGTGGCAAATACAATGGTGACTCTGCTGGAGACTAACTTCTCCACGGCTGAGGAAGTGGTGATGCAATCAGACGCAGCCAGACTTGGCTCCACTCAACAAATGCTGGTCGCCCGGTTCGACCAACAGGCGTTTGAAAAAATGCTCTCCGACGGGAGCGCTGGCCCGGTCCAGCGGCGAGCCCGCACAAAGAAGCCCCGCAGGGAGTGGAGACCCAAAAATTTTGCTCCTCCCCAAGCTCTCAAAGAAGTACTCTCTGTTGCCCGAGACCACAGAGGACTCTGCTGTCCCCAAGTCCTACAGAAGAAAATACTATGAGGCCGGACTTGTAGGGGCAAAAAGGAACTCTGTGCGATCCGAGCCATATAAGGGCGCCAGCCGCATGAAGGCTCATGCGGCCGCAACTGTCAACCATATGTAGAAAACTCGTACGACCACACAAGTCAGCCGCATGCAGGAAACCCATGCGGCCAGAATTTCTAACCGCATGCAGACAGCCTGCAAGGCCATGACATCAAACCACATGGAGAAAACTCGTGCGGCCACACAAGTCAGCCGCATGCAGAAAACCCATGCGGCTAGAATTTCCAGCCGTATGCAGACAGCCTGCACGGCCATGACAACTAGCTGCATACAGAAAGTTCATGCGGCCACAAAGGATAGCCGTATGGCGACAGCCTGTACGGCCACGACATCTAGCCGCATACAGAAAGGTCTTGCGGCCACACATACCAGTCGCATACAGACAGCCTGCACGGCAACCGATCCCTACCGTATACCATCTATCCCATGCAACTCGCGGTCAGTCTTTGACTGCCTCTCATACCGTCCTGACCATGAAGGCTCTCTAGAGCATATGCCAGACTCTGTTGTGACCAGCTTGGACTCTTCCTACTATGCACTCTCAAGTACTAGGTGGAAGAAGTCTCGGGCAGCGCGGGCTCGGCGAGCTAAGTCGACTGTCCCAACTTCCGACGACCAGGGCATCCCGCTAACTATTACTCGGGCCCCTGATGGAAAGTTGTACAGGACTACCCGTATCCAGTCCCCGGCGACCAACGAACGGGATAGTTATCAAGAATCTCCCAACAAGGATCAGGGGTATGTATTCATGCTACCCCCACATCAGGGAGCAGGCAGGAGGCCAACGCACTCATCAGCCCACAAAGCAGGTGACCCACGTAACGTGATCCTTCACAAGTGCAAGGAAAGAGACGAAGATTTGACGTGCAAAGAGTCCTGTCAAGGACATCAATGCAACAAAGTCATAGTCAACTGCTGCTGCAACAAGGCAGCAGCACAAAAAGACTGACGGTCCGTCTTCCAAAGGATGCAACACCTAAGCTCAGAAGACAAGGCGCTTCTTATCGCCTATTGCAATTCTGCTCTGAAGATTCCTGGCAGCGGAAGAGGGAAGAAAATAAATGTCTCCAGCCCGAAAATTTCAACCGGCATAACCAAGAAAATTTCTTCTAAACGGCTGTCTACCACCGTTACAAGAGGAGTTTACCAAGGTACCAGCTCAAAGACGAAATCTGCCACACTAGAAGATTCGTCCATATCTATGGGAGACACTGGAGCCGGGGGTAGCATTCCTCTAAATATCCACAATAACTCGGTGTTCCAAGAAGATAGTCCGAAAGAAATGGTTCACCCGACAGATGCAGCAGATCCCGACGTCCCCGAGGACGTCCACAATTCCCAAGATGAGGCAAGCTCTGAAGCTAGGGGTACCACTCTTTCTGAGTCAGAACCAGAGGAGAGCATTCCCACATACCCGAACGACTTCTCGGTACAAGGGTATGACTCAGAGGGCACGTCCTCTACCGTTCCTTCCATCTCTCCTCATGTGAGGCCGATGTTCATGACAGACAGCAACCAAGAAGGTTCTAGTGATCACCAACGCATCGACACTTTGGAGGCTATACTGCATGCCTAGGTCAAGTCCATGGACGAGATCAAAGCGGCCCTTCCAACTCTGTAAGGAAGAACGCCTGGCAAAACAAGCTTGGGTCCCGCGGTCAATACGGACTCGAACTCAGCTGCACCAAACTCGGGCGATAGTCCTCCTGAAATATCGGCTCCTACCGCTGCAGACGAGGCCAGGGAGGCAAGAAGAGAGGTCCAGGAGCTCCGGGCCATATTCTATGCCTGAGAAAACTGCCAAGACCTCAGGATACGACAACCGTACCCCGCTGCGTGGAGAGATGTTCCCTTTCCACCAAAATATAAACCATTCCACATCAATCCATATGATGGGAAGACATTTGCAAGTAGGTACATCACCTACTTCGAAGTCACAACCAACCATCTGCCTCATGACGATGCCATCCTTACGCGGTTGTTCATCGGAGCCTTGGAAGGGGTCGCCATTGACTGGTACCGCAACTTGTCGGACAATTGCATCCACTCCTTCACCGGCTTCAAACGCATGTTCCTATAGAGGTTCTATGAAGTAGGACAAGACGTGACAATGTCCACTTTCATAGACGTTGTTCAGGGAGAAAAGGAGCTAACAAGAAATTATATCGAGCGATTTTGCCAAACCGCGATGAAGCTGCCTTCTGGCAACCCTGATTCCTCCTTGATTGAAATTTGCCAAAAGAGACTGCTTCCCACAATCAGCCTCTAGATGGACGAAAGTCAATTCAAGGATTGGAAGACGTTCATCATCAGTGCCACTAGCGCAGAAGACAAAGTGAAGAAAGCCCGCCAACTGGGATTGTACATCTCGGAAGGGGAAGACAAAGGCAAACGCCCTAACGTCAACAACAACAACTGTGGTAATTCCTCCAGCAATCGAGAGAACAAGGGCAACCAGGCTATGGTGACCGACACAGCCCTAAAACCCGAATCAATGCCGACAGAAAAGTAGTGGCCTCAGATGACCTACTCCTTCGAGGATGGCCACGTTAAACCTCTCTTAGACATGCTCATCCAAGGAGGACGAATTCAGCTCCCTCCTTCCAGGCGAGAGCCTCTCCCTACAAATATGGATAGCCCCAAGTACTCTCATTACCATCGCTATGTTCATCATGCTACACAAGACTGCTATCAACTGAATCGATACATCCAACATCTCATCGATTCTAAGGCCCAGGCCATTGATTTCAAAGAGGTGACCGTAGCAGCCAATATGGTGTCAGTACAATTCGGCAACTTCCCTCCGACAAGGACTCAAAACGGAGTAGTACCTGTCCCCCGAGCAAGGATGGAGGTCGGTAACCTTTTGCCTCCCCGAGACCAAGCTGCTGGTCTAGTACCCCCTACCACATGATCTTCGTCCCGCAAAAGGCTGTTAAAGGTCAAGCTCTGGCAGACTTCTTAGCAGCTCATCCAGGTTTGGAGTCAACCAAGATAGACGAAAAGATGCCAGACGAGGTCGCTAATTCAAATATGGCCTCCCGTGGTACCATATGGCGAATGTTCTTCGACGACGCTTCTAGAACTGGGCCCAAGGGCAACATCGTCGTTGGAGTTGGAATAGTGCTGATTTCTTCTACCGGGTTGGTGATCAATCTAGCTTATTCCCTCACGGAGCCCTGTTCAAACAACGTGGCCGAGTACAATGCTTTGGTCATTAGCCTCAGACTTGCAAAAGAGCTGGAGGTAGACCACCTTGAAGCATATGGCGATTTACAGCTAATCGTCAATCAAATCCGGGGCTCGTACGAAGTGCGTCATGAAGACATGATCCCCTATCACCAAATAGCGATTGACATCATCTCGTACTTGGAAGGGTTCTTCATAGAACACGTTTCCAGGCTGCAAAATATTGAAGCCGACGCCCTAGCAGGCCTAGCCGCTTCCTTAGCAGTTCCAAATCATGCTCACCACTTGATTGACATGATAGGCCGTGAGTTGGTCTGTCCCAGGAATAATGTTCAGTATGTCGAAAGCTACTCTGCCCTGACAGTCGACGAAGCACCAGACTGGAGACAACCGTTCATCGACTTTGTAGTCTATGACATCCTACCAGAGAATCCGAAGAAAGCCACTTCTATTAGAAGACGTTCTCTCAGATTCTTCTACGATACAGAGACAAAAATGCTATATCGGCGATCATACGATGGATTACTGCTTCAATGCCTGTCAAATATAGAAGCCAAAGAAGTCGTACGTGAAGCTCACGATGGCATCTGTGGGGCCCATCAGCCTGGCCCGAAACTACAAGATCGCCTTCGTCGAATGGGTTACTACTGGCCCACAATGGTTGCAGAAGCAATAGACTATGTACGAAAATGCAAAGCCTGTCATATCCACGCAGATTTCATCCACCAGCCATCCGAGTTTCTATACCCGACGGTGGCATCATGGCCCTTCGAAGCATGGGGAATGGAAATCATCGGTCCGATCACTCCGCCTTCGTCCCGAGGGCATCGCTTCATACTCGCAATCACAGATTACTTCTCCAAATGGACGGAGGCTGTTCCACTTGCAGAAGTAAAGACTTCAAATGTGATCAGCTTCCTCAAACATCACGTCATCTATCGCTTTGGACTGCCCCGAAGGATCATCCATGATAATGGTCCGCAGTTCGCAAGCCACACCTTCTATCGGTTTTGCGACAAGTGTCGCATTCAGAATATTACTTCAACACCATACAACCCAGCAGCTAATGGTCTGGCTTAAGCATTCAACAAAACAATCATCAAGCTTCTCAAGAAGTTCGTGTCATCAAACAAACGCGACTAGAATGAAAAGCTCGGTGAATGCTTATGGGTGTACCGTACCACCGTACGGACTGCCACCGGGAACACACCATTCTTTCTAGTACACGGAAGTGAGGCAATTCTCCAACTGGAGACCCAAATCCCCTCGCTCTACGTGGCTCTCACATACAGATTGACGACGGATGATAATCACCATCGCAGACTACAAGAATTGGAGGCTCTAGACGAGAAGTGCCTACTAGCTCAACAACGAATCGAGCTATACCAGGCACGTATCTCTGGAGCCTTCAACAAGAAGGTTAAAACCAGAACATTCCAAGTGGGCGACCTCGTTCTGGCAGTTCGGAGGCCGATGGTCATGACTCACAAAACCGCCGGCAAGTTCCAGCCAAAGTGGGAAGGCTCGTTCATCATTGATGCTGTATTCTCCAATGGAGCATACCGCCTCGCAAAATAAAACAGAGACTTGCTCATGTTGCCCATCAACGGCAAGTTCCTAAAGAAGTATTACGTCTGAAACGACGTCCTCCAGGGTGATGAGTCACGTACCCGCTGGTACCGCTGAACTCACATCCTGCCTACAAATTGCCAAGATGATGAGTTATGTACTCTTTCGTACCGCTGAACACACATCCCGACTGCAAATCTTCCAAGATGACGAGTCATGTACTCTCTCGCACCGCTGAACTCACATCCCTACTACAAATCTTCCAGAATGACGAGTCATGTACTCTCTCATACCACTGAACTCACATTCCTACTACAAATCTTTCAGGATGACGAGTCATGTACTCTTTCGTACCACTAAACTCGTATGCCGATTCCAACTCCACCAGATTATCAATTTATGTACCTGCAGGTATAGCTGAACTTGTACTCTGATCACTACAGATGAATCTATACCGCATCTTTTGGGTAGTAAGTCACGTATGATCATACCTTTGAAATTTCCTCCTAAAAAGAGCTTCCTCCTTATGATCTAATATCCGCACTTTTAGTGCACAAAAAAGGGTAACAGATCCACAGATTTTCCAAAACAACCATGTCGATGTTACCTCTGAGTTGTTTCCCTTCCATCAAAAACAAACCGCCCTCACATAGAACCTCCATGTCCTCATTACCTCTGAGTTGTTCTATATTTCCTTCATGGAGCCCACTCCTGCCACGTCCTCATTACCTCTGAGTGGGAAGGCTCCATCGAAGAAACCCTCATATTTGCCATGTCCTCATTACCTCTGAGTAAGTATGTCGGTTCCCTCCCAACTTATTATCCGTATCCAGGATCAGGGTGCGCCAAGGATAATAGGTCCACAAAAAGTCTCTCATTGAGGCAATTACTACAAAACAAAGAATAGAGCGAATGTATTCCGGTCATTCAAAAGAGATTACATTCACATGACTACATCTCATGAGCAAGTTGGAAAAGTCCTCTATCATTTCATTCAGACCAAAAAAAATATTGCATTGATGTCCAAAAGAAGCAAAACACAAACTGCGGCTAAAGACAGACAGAAATATCAAGACAAAAGACGGACATTTGTGAAGAGCCCACGAATCCTAGTTGCGGGGGTGCATATACCAATCCCTAAACCATTTTGCATATGAAGGATGTATTTAAGCAAAATCCTCGTCCGAAGTAGGAAGGTTAGAATTCCCAGTACTACCGCCGTCAGACTGGGGCTCCTCTTTTACAGCATTGGGTGCCAGCTCTCCTTTCTGTTCCTCTGTTTTTGGTATTACCTCCTCCTTAACAAGCGATGACACTTGTTTGAAAGGGGGGCAGCAGCTCTTCCTTCACAATGATCTCAGCCTTCGGCAGGGTTGTTGCAAGAATCAAAGATAAAAAGAAACAAAGTTAAAAGATGGTCAGGGCCTTATACAGCACAGTCCAAAAAGGGGCTTATACGGTCCAGTTTGAGAGGGACTCATGCGGCTCTGTTCGAAGGGTCATCATGCGATCCAGTTTGTGAAGCGTCTAGGTGGCCACTGGACAACTCTTATGCGGCTCGGACATAGGATATACCCCATACGGCTCGGCAATGGGACACACATGTGGCCCAAACAAATTGAACAGAGCCGACGAGAACGAGGAACACATTAAAGGCTTGTGCATAAAGCATGCAACAGAGCCGTCTTTGTTTCAAAAGATACGATCTGCCCCAAACCCTTACCAGCAATGGGGGGATGAACGTCGGGATGGACTTCAGGCGCTGGGGCTGATGAAGAAGCCACACACTTTCCCTTCGCCGCGATTGTGGAAGCTTTGGGGGCCATTGGAGACGATAGTCGGAGAAGGAAGAACAACAGCTTAGTGCAAGAGAAGAGGAAGACAAAAGAAGGCCAAGAAGTTTCTCCATCCTAACAGCACCCTATTATAGGCAGACATAGGGGGGCACATGGACCGATAAACCGCTTCGGGTCGTGTGCTGCAGGCAAAATCGACTCCTCGGATTTTGCCCCCTCTCTCATAAAGAAGATTCATCCAGGGCATACAATCCAAATATTTAATGAGCCAATTCTTGGGATTCCCAAAAAAATGGCTCTAAAAAATTGAATTAAGGGTAATTAATGAGGAGCCCATGCGACTAGGGAGTCTATGCGGCCAGATAAGCCATGCGGCCAAGAACATCCTATGCGGCCAGCGGAGCTCATATAGCCATGCTACTTATTCAAAGTATTCTAATTTTTCAAATTGAAAACTTTGAAGGTGGTCTTGTAGAAGCATGGAAAAGAACAGAAGAAGCCCATGCGGCTCAAAACAGAAGAAGCCCATGCGGCTCAAAACAGAAGAAGCCCGTGCATCTTAAAACAGAAGGAGCCTCATACGGCTCAGGAATCTATCAGAGCCTCATACGGCTCAGAAACTCTTCAAATAGCCTCATACGGCTCAGGCAAGAATCATGTGACCCTATACAGCTTTACAGCTGGCCATAAAGTGACTGCTTCCATTAAATGCTCTGACATAAAGTAATAACTCTGACATTAAAGCTGAAATGATGAACTTCGACATGACGGCGTATTCCTCGGGAAACGAAGAAGATCTCCTCTGCAGTTGGCACGATCCACCAAATACCAAGCTCCCTATGCAGTTGCCACCACCCCATGCGGCTGATGCTCGTATGCGGCTCGGAGCGTAAAGACCCTCGTCATGCGGCTCAAATTATGAACAGTCACCCTATGCGGCTGTTGTTCTCATGCGGCTCAGATTTTGGAGGCTACACCTATGCGGCTGCCACCTTCATGCGGTTTAAAACCTAAGAAGCTACCCTCATGCGGCTGTGGCTCGCGGTTATGACACGTGATAGAAGATTAGTTTCCCACGTGGCACTAAATCAATCAAGAGTTATCAAGAAATCCCAACACCAGATTTAGTGCAATCATCATAATTACTCAAATCAAAACAGATTTATGGCAATCACATGGATTAAACACGTGGCAGGAGATCCGAGCTTCCCAAGATTCATGACAATCAACATTGATTGCCCATACAGATTTTACACAATCAGTATTAATTATTTAGATTCGTTGCAATCAAGATTAGTGGTCCAGATTAATTGCCCACAAAATAGGATCAAGAAAAATGGCAATTAAGTCCCCAAGCCGCCGACTTTTTTAGGGTGATTATTGCAAACCCTAATGATGAGACCCCAATCCTATAAATAGCAAGGTGCCATTCCCTTGTAAAAAAAGAGAGGAGATCGGATCCAGAGAAACAAAAAACAATATAGCAAGGTGCCATTCCCTTACAAAAGAGATCCTATCCACCCGGCTGGACACACTAAGAGACAAAGGCGCGCACAGAAGAGTCTTCCCACCTTGAGAGCAGTTCTTCACCGGAGCCAAGGCTACGTCTGATCGTGCAAGGAGTAAGGCAGAGCGGCTGTCGCTTTCGCGAGCCTCTACCCTTACCCCCCAGAATCAAAACTAAACAATCGTACTTAGACTGCTGTACCTATGTTTTCGTCCCTAGGCTTTTTTTGTACGAGCGAGTTTGTATTGTGAGTCTAAGTTCAGTCCTCCTATATAATTGTTCTGCACTTTTACAATCAATGGCAAACACTAGCGGCGACCAATACTGCCATTAGCGGTTTCTACTAGGGAAGGAGCTATCTCCTAGGAAAGATCCGATTGAAATGTCAGATTGGTGACCTAAAGACGGAGGTTACCTGCTACATCATAGATGCAGACACGTCCTACAACATCCTCCAGGGACGTCCGTGGATACATGACTATACGATCGTTCCATCCATCCTTCACCAGTGCTTCAAGTATGTCAGTAAGCACAGCTTCGTGAAGACTGAATTCACCGATATCGATCCCTTTAATGGGGTTGAATCTTATTATTCTTCGGAGGCTTGTCTATATGACGAATCCAAGAAATATATAACTGATGAACTGGAGGCCATCACAGGGCCAGAGGAACCCTTGAGAATTCATCCTCAGGCCCGTAAACCGGGCAAAGCCGTACCCCTTGTTGCAACTTTGCATAAAGAGGTGCCCGGTTCTCCTCCCTCACCTGCACAGTTTGAACCAATGGTCATCCAGCTTCCGAGATCCAGCCAGGAGCCAAAGCCCGTCATAGGGCCGATGGTGATCCGATTGCCGAAATCCAATCAAAGGAAACAGGAAGATGCGAGGCCCTCTGTGACGTCGATGGTGATCCGATTGCCAAAATTCACTCAAAGGTAACCGGAAGACACGAAGTCCTCTACCGAGCTGATGGTTATCCGACTTCACAAATTGAGCCGACAATCAAATATCGACCCGAGGCCCTTTGGTAAGCCAGTGCCACTAGCAGAACCTTTGGTGGTCAAGCTGCCTAAGACATCATTCCAACCTCTGGGCTCGCAGGGTGTAGCCGAAGAGGACGTACAACTCGCCAAGTACCTGGTTGCATAGGTGGATAGCCCCTCTCCTGATGATATCATCCATGTGGACAAAATTCTTTATTTTATCAATAAGAGGATGTAGTTGGATTATTCTGAGTGTGATAAGCTTAATCTGATGTATGCTGCACGGGACTACCTAGACGTTAACCTGCACACACAGGTGACAACCGTCAATACCGTAAATCGACTTGCTCCTATTAAAGGTGCTTACTTCCTAGTCCCAGGTAGAAGAGAATGGGGTCACACGATCATCTTTGGCCAAAAATAAGGTCTTTAATCTTTCACACCACAAGAGTTCGATCTCGTACCCGACGCTGGAAGATTACCGCTCTACTTGTATAGTCCTCAAGCCAAGTACTTCATTGAAAAGTAGGGGTACGATATGGAGGTTACCCTGAGCCTGAATTACGGCAACGGCCGGTGATCGCCTCTACGGCTGTCATCACCGACTGGAAAACCTCAGGATTATTATCACAAATCCAGATACGGCCTCGGGTATGTTACACCAGCAACAACGCCCGAAAGTTCCGATGAAGAATACGAGTGGCACTCTCATTCATCCGAATCACCCACTTACGACTCTGATGGCAGCATTAGAGATATATTCAAGCAGATATTATCTATCAACATGACATCCGCTGATATTAAAGAGGAAGACGAAGATCTACTCGAACTGCTTGAGTTGGAGCCATGGGTCCAACAACTAGATGCACAATGGGAGAAGCGCTTTGAACTACGAGACCCTCCTACTGAAGATGAAGTCATACAAGTTGACCTTGGGGATGAATCCTCTATGAAGCCAATCTTCGTCAGTGAAAGCCTGACGGACGATGAACGAGAGTCGCTGTTGCAACTCGTCAGAGAATAAATCAACGTCTTCGCTTGGAGCTATAAAGACATGCCAGGGCTAAATCCCGAGATCGCACTTCATAAGCTCAACATTTATCCGGACGCAAAACCAGTCAAACAACAGCAAGGACAGTTTTATCCAAACATCATGAACTCTATTGAAGCAGAAGTAAATAGGCTTATAGCTAGCAGTTTCATCCGTGAAGAGCAACACCCAGACTGGGTAGCCAACATAGTACCAGTCATCAAGAAGAACGAAAAGATCTGAATTTGCATCGACTTCCGTAATCTGAATGCGGCATGGCCTAAGGATGAATTCCCTCTTCCGATCACCTACATAGTGATCGATAATATGTGTGTCTTCGAGCACATGTCCTTTATGGATGGTTTTTCAGGATAAAATCAAATCAAAATGTCTCCTGATAATGAGAAGCATACGTCATTTTGAACACCGATCGACGTGTATTATTATACGGTCATGCCCTTCGGCCTGAAGAATGTCGTTGCTACATATCAATATGCTATAAGCGTCATCTTCAGAGATCACTTGCATAAGATGGTGGAGTGTTACATTGATGACATCGCCATCAAAAACTGCTCCAAAAATAATTACTTATATGATTTGAGAACAATGTTCGACCTCATGCGAGCGCACAATCTGAAGATTAATCCCACCAAGACTTTCTTGGGCGTGTTCAGCGGGAAGTTCTTGGGCTTCGTCATTACTTCCCGGGGCATTCACATAGACCCTGATTAAACAAAAGCAATCCTGGAGATGAGTCCACCGAGGAACCTCCGTGAACTATGCGGCCTTCAGGAAAGACTAGCCTACATCAGGAGGTTCATATCTAACCTCTCAGTGCGATGTCAACCCTTTACTCACCTCATGAGGAAAGGTGTCTCTTTCGTATGGAACGAGAAATGTCAGTGTGCTTTCGATGACATTAAGAAATACCTGACGAATCCGCCAGTTCTGGTAGCCCCAGTCACTGGAGATCCCTTCCTGCTCTATGTACGGGCGATGGAACACTCCCTCGGTGCTTTTCTAGCACAGAATAATGATATGGGACATAAAAAAGCTGTTTACCATCCATGTTGTCTCACGAGCTAAGCCTCTCAGGGTCCTCATGACCAAACCAGGCACACTCAATTCTCGTCTAGCCACCAGGGCGATACTGTTATCCCCCTACGATATGGTTTTTGTTCTGCAGAAGGCTGTCAACGGTCAAGCCCTGGCCAACTTCTTAGCAGCCCATCCAGGCTCAAAAATAGCCATAATTTACGAAGAAATCCCCGACGAAGTTGTCGACTCAAACATGACTTCACATGATGGCATTTGGCGAATGTTCTTTGATGTTACTTCAAAAACGAGGCCACAAGATGATATCGTCGCTGGAGTCGGTTAGTATCAATTTCTCCCTCTTGACTGGTGGTCAATCGGGCATATTCTCTTACAGAACCCTGTTTAAACAACGTAGCCGAATATAACGCTCTAGTCATCGGACTCCAACTTGTAAAAGAGGTGGGGTCAAGTACTTGGAAGCGTATGGCGACTCGCAGCTAATTGTTAATCAGATCCGAGGCTCATACGGGGTTTACAACGAGGACATGATTCCCTACCATCAGACAGCAATTGCCATCATTGCAACCTTAGAGGGGTTCTCTATAGAGCATGTTCCTAGGCTCTAAAATATTGAAGCCGATGCCATAGCAGGCCTTGCCGCTTCCTTGGCAGTTCCAAGTGATGCTCATCATCTAGTCGACGTGATAGGCCATGAGCTGGTCTGTCCCAAGAATAATTTTCAACTGGGTATGAGTTACTCCTCCCAGATAACCAACGACATACAAGACTTGAGACGCCCGCTCATCAACTTTGTAGTCTCCGAAATTCTGCCAGAGAATGTGAAGGAAGCAACTTCAATCAGAAGGCGATCTCTCAGATTCTTCTATGATACACAGACGAAAATGTTATATCGACGATCCTACGATGGGCTACTGTTAAGCTGTATGTCAAATGTAAAATCCAAAGAAGCCTTACGCGAGGCTCATGATGGTGCTTACGGCGCTCACCAACCTGGTCTAAAATTGTAAGATCGTCTCCGCCGGATAGGTTATTACTGGCCTATAATGGTAGCAGATGCAGTTGATTATGCAAAGAAGTGTAAGGCTTGTAAAATCCACACAAATTTCATACATCTGCCGTTCGAATTCTTGCACCCAATAGTGGTCTCTTGGCTATTTGAAGCATGGGGAATGGACATTATTGGGCCAATCACCCCACCGTCGTCTAGGGGACATCGGTTCATACTTACGATCACCGATTACTTCTCCAAATGGGCGGAAGCTGTTCCGCTTGCAGAGGTAAAGACATCACACGTGATTAGTTTCATAAAACATCACATCATCTACCGTTTTGGAGTGCCCCGGAAGATTATTCATGATAATGGTCCACAGTTCGCAAGCCACGCTTTCTATCGATTTTGTGAGAAGAATCGGATTCAGAACATGGCCTCAACGGCATATAAACCATCGGCTAATGGTCTGGCTGAAGCCTTCAATAAAACCATAATCAAGCTCCTCAAAAAGTTCTTGTCTCCAAACAAACGCGACTAGAATAAAAATCTTGGCGAGTTCTTATGGGCGTATCGTACTACGCTTCGGACGGCTACAGGAAATAGACCATTCTCCTTGGTTTACAGAAGCGGGGAAGTTGTCCCATTGGAGACTCAGATCACCTCGCTTCTCGGGGCCCTTATTTATCGATTGACGTCGGATGACAACCACCGCCGACGGCTACAAGAACTGGAAGCCTTAGACGAGAAGCGTTTACAAGCTCAACAAAGCATAGAGCTCTACCAAGCGTGCATCTCTCGGGCTTTCAACAAAAAAGTCAAACAGAGAATATTCTAAGTCGGCGATCTCATCTTGGCCATTTGCAGACCAAGGGCCATGACTCATAAGACCCCCGACAAATTCTAGCTTAAATGGGAGGGTCCGTTCATTATCCAGACTGTATTCTCCAATGGCGCATACCGGCTTGCAAAGCAGAATGGGGACTTGCTCATAATGCCCATAAACGACATGTTTTTGAAAAAGTACTATGTTTAAAAACATCCCTATATTGCCTTCAGTGTCGAGTTATGTACATCAGGTACCTCTAAACTGACACTCTGTTCCTTCTGAAGGGACTCATATTGCATCTTCCTGAGTGACGAGTCATGTACGATGATACCTCTGAACTCACACTCTATTACATCTTCCTGAGTGGTGAGTCATGTACGATGATACCTCTGAACTCACACTCTATTGCATCTCCCTGAGTGGCGAATAATGTACGAAGATACCTCTGAGCTCACACTCTATTGCATCTTCCTGAGTGGCGAGTCATGTACGACGATACCTCTGAACTACCACTCTAATGCTTTACTTCACAGGAGTCTGTCCAGTTCATCATTATCCCTGAGCAAACTTTCTGGTCATGATTATCGTCTGTCACGTCCATATTACCTCTGGTACCATTGATCTTCTTACTTAACACCTGTACCCAACCCGGAATAAAAGATATGGTGTTAAGACCACAAAACCTATTACGTCCATATTACCTCTGTTAGGTTTTGTCTCAAAATCCATTCTACCAAAAGATTATGACTGATTATCGAGTGTCACGTCCATATTACCTCTGATACCGATAGTCTTCCAACTTAACACCTGTACCCAACTCGGGATAAAAGACACGATGTTAAGACCACAAAACCTACTACGTCCATATTACCTCTGTTTAGTTTTGTTTCAAATCTATTACCTGCACCGCCAGTGCACAGAGGAGTAATAGTTCCACAAAAGTTATTCTAATCTATTACCCGTACCACCAATGCGCAGAAGGATAATAGGACCATAAAAGTTATCCTAATCTATTACTCGCACCATCAGTGTACCAAAGAGTAGTAGGCCCACAAAATATCATTCAAATCTATTTGCTCGCATTTCCAGATGCACAAAAGGGCAATAGGTCCACAAAAAGTCCCCCAGTGGGATATTCTTTTTCAAAATACTGTATTAGGACCTCTAATACAAGCACCACAGATACCATAAGCAAAAAATGGAGTGAATGTATTCTATTTATTCAAACTTAGTTACATTCATAGGACTACATCAGCAGTAAAAAGAAAAGAAAGGAAAATCTAGCAATACATAGCTTTGTCAGTTTGACAACACTTCGCCTTCACCAAAAAGTAATTTCGTGGCCATCGAAAGAAGTGTTTTACTGCTGAGAAGCAAACAAGGCAGTTGAATCTCCAAGAAGCTGTCCGAAGGAGGGCAAATATAGCTTGCTTTTCTTTCCTCTGTATTGCGGATACCTTAGCCCCGCTCCTCCAAAAGACCATACCTTCAAAACAACATCCCTGATGGTGGTTTTGCCTACTTGGAGAGCCGTGAAGACAGGACGTTCATGATGACACCTGACCACCGTCGAACTCTTCGAGGTATAAAGGATCTTCCTACCACCTGGGGAAAACTCTTCCTAAACATGAGGACTTCTCAGTTGTCTGATGTGTATGCCAAATTGGCGCGGGGAAAACTCTTCTGAAGCATGGGGAGTTTTAAGCTGTCTGTTATGTGTGTCAAAATGGTGTATTTTTACTCTATCGCCGACACCAGTCCTGGAGAAATTTGCTAGCCAGATCCCTACAAAATATAAGAAAGGGAAAAATGGGTTAGCAGTGAGCAGAAAGCAAAGGTCATTCTTCAGCTATGCGGCCTAGCGAAACAGAACTCATGCGGCTCAGTCATGAGGCACTTATGCGACTCAGTCATAAAGTGCTCATGCGGCTCAGTCATGAGGTACCTTTGCGGTTCATACGGATTAGTCATGAAGTGCTCATGCGGCTCAGTCATGAGGCACTTATGCGGCTCATTCATGAAGTGCTTGTGTGGATCAGTCTTGGGGCACTTATGCGGTTCTGGTTCAAATGTGTAACCCTTATGCGGATCAGCCCATGCGGTTCTATCATATAGAACACATGCGATCCAAATGAGATAGGGCATGCATTGACCAGGCTTAAAGTACAGAGGCGATATATGACAGGCCAGTGCATAAAATATGCGATATGGCCATTCAAAATTTTAGTCGTCGTCTTTTACCGTCCTTACCCTTGATAGGGGGTTACACGTCAGGATGAATGGAAGGAGAGTCCGCTGCTTTCCACGGAGAGGCAAGTCCCTTCCCTTTGGCCGCAGTACCAGTCGACTTGGAAGCTTTTGGAGCCATGGCTAAATTGAGATAGAAAGATGAAGACGAAGGAGAAGAAGGTGAAAGAGAAAAATCTCTCACCAAATGACCCCTATTTATAGAGTTTTTGAAAATTGCCTCTTCGATTCTCGAGATCATTAAAGATAATGACAACGTTTGGGGATTTTATCCCTAGTAACCGTCGACTTTATCCGAAAAAGAGAACCCAAATCGAAAACCTCATCAAGAAATTAAATGCAGCAGTGATAGCTGGTAGGCTGGATGGGGTCCCTCTGCGGCTCAAGATTTCCCTGTGGCTCAAGATTTCCCTGCGGCTGAAGCTCTCTCTGCGGCCCAAAATTTCCCTACGGCTAAAGGTCTCTCCTGACTTGAAGACTCCCTACGACATGACATATCTCCATGCTTCTTATTCAAAGTATTTCAAATTTGCAATTTGAAAACTTTGAAGGGGGTCTTATAAAAGTATGGAAAATATGGGATTTATGCGGATCATAACTGGCCGCATGAGTACTTTGGGCCAAACTGGTCCGCATAAAGGAGAGCCGCATGACAGATTCAGTACCGCATGCGGCCCGTCTGTAACCAGACTGATTCGAGCCGCATAAGGAAGATATGCGACCAAGTTGATCAGTCCTTCTAATAAAGCTGACAAACTCTGTCAAACTGACAAAAATGACAGCTATGACACTCTGACAAAAAGATAAGACGTGATTAGACAAAATGTCATATCACTAAAAAAAATAGGGTTCATGTGCTTAGACATAGGTCATGCGGCCAGAAGGATTGCTACCCGAGCCGCATGTACCTTATGCAGCTCAACCTATTCTTTCCTAAAGTCTCTAAGCTTCATGCGGCCAAGGGTGACTGTAACCTAAGCCGCATGAGCTTTATGCGGCCCAAATTACAGAAACTATGCGGCTCAAAAGTCCTTAAGCTTCATGCTGACTATAGGAGACTGCAATCTAAGCCGCATGAGTCTTGTGCGGCCCAGCATGGCCAAAAACTGAAAGACTTATGCAGCTCAAAATGTCTCCAACAGATTAATCCTATCCTGCGAAAGAATATGTGGCAGGCTGACCAAGTCTCAACCACCCAGATTTGCTGCAATAAAATCCTAACAAATCGCCAACTGGCGGCCAAAGAGCGGGTCTTTACATGCTGTTGTAGCCACGTGACTACGGGCCATCTATGCGGCTCAAAACATATATCACTATAAATAGCAGGGTGCTACACCGCTACAAGTGGCTGGCAACCTACGAAGGGAAATCTCTTCAAAAGCTAAGACTACGTCGGATAGTCCAAGAAGTAAGGCAGAGTTGATACACTTTCCCGAGCCTCTACCGTCACCCCCCAGAATAAAAAACTAAACAATTTTACTTAGATTGTTTCCTAGGATTTCATTTAGGCTTTTCATTGTACAAGCAAGTTTGCAATCAATTTCAGTATTTCTGTAATACATGTCTTTGATATTTTAATGGCGAACACCATTCCCTCAAATGAACTGAATACCCATGATCCATGCAAGACTAAAATACCCCATCTTGTAGAATATGGTACCAGTTTGGGTTTCTACTATAGCTACGTCATCCATCTTTAAAGAAATTGAGTTATGGTTCGATGTACTTACTTTTCATTCTTATTTAGCTTCATTATATTTTTCTATATTAAGTTTTATTCTAATTTCGTGGACAAAATTCTTGTAAGTTGGGTAGGATGTAAAACACCTAAAATTTTTAAAATTTTTTATTATTTAAAAAGACTTAAAAATAAATTTATGCAATTTATGATTTTTTATTAGTAGAAATGACCTTAGCTATTGTTGAGTTTTGGAGCACAAGACGACCATGACTTTTAGCACGAAAGTTGTAGCAGTGTGCCTTGACTAGTATATTAGCCATGCAAGGGGAAGCCTAGCCATGGTAATGTCCAAACTAAAAAAACTAGGCCAAGTTGTGAATTGACTTATTTAAATAATTTTAATAAGATATTATTTTATATATTGATTTTTAGATGACTCGGTTTGTCCAATTCAGTCCGAACTGTGCTCGGACCAAACCCAGGCCCAAGTAGAAATGTGGAGTGACCAAGACGACCCTGTAGGCATATTATATAGGTGTGCAAATGTTTTTAATATTATTTTAGAATTTGAGACATATTTTCTAATTATTAAATTAGAGGTACAAAATTTATATTTTTATTATTAATGACGTTTTCCAATATTGGTAAAATTTTCTGGACCCAAGTAAGGGTGTGGTAAAGATCACCCATTGGGGCAATTTTTATTATTTTATTATTATTAAAGTTATTTTGTGGAGATTTGATAAACATGTTTATTCTAATAAGATATTATTTATTATTTTGAGTTGATTTATTGGCAAATGAATTTATATAAATAAGTACGTAGGTTTAAATATATTAAATATTTGGATATGTCACATTTAAATTGTTATTTGGATTTGTATATAGATTTATGGTGTATATATATGGATATATACATATACATATATATAGATATATATATATATATATATTTAAGAAGATTGAGTTATAAAAATAAAAAAAAAAAAAAAAAAAAAAAACCCAGGTGAACAGTAACCGCGGGGGGGCACTGTTCACCCGAGCCTCCCCCGACACCCTCTTATATATGTACCATAAAAAAAAAATCTCCTAACCCTAACCCGATGCCTCCACGTGGACGACGACGACCCCCAGCCTCGCGCGCGCGCTGCCGCAGGTGTCCACCTGACAACCATGCACGATGGCAAGGCCGACAGCAGACCGTCGCAACCCCGAAACAACAATAGCTTTGCGCACAGACTTCGCCGCTCAGGTGCGCATGTTTTTCGTCAAATTTTTCTGTATAGTTCACCGATTTACGAATCGTAAACTCGTATAGGAAGCCAATATGACCCACTTCGAGCCCCTTAAAGGGATTTGGAGTTAACCAATTAGTTCGTTCAAAAATTTGACGCGAACATCGTCGAAAATCTGAGCAAAACCAGGGCATTAGAGCAGTTCCAGCCTTAACTTTGATGGCATTTTCTGAATTAAATACACCGAGTTTTCATGAATCAATTCCAAATAGTTTTAGACAACCTATACGAGAATAAAACTCTTTTTATAGATCTAGATTTAATTACGTATGTGAAAAGTTATTTGATTTCAAAAAATAAAGAAAAACATGTTTTCAAAAAGTACAAAATTAGAAAAATTATCGATTCAACGTGCGTCTAGCCAATCCGGGCTACATGGTCGTGAATCAAAAGCATCGAAAGGTGCGTATCGACTTCGCAGATGTGTGGGCTTTGACGGAATTCAAATTGGTTGCGTGAGCGCGACGAATTTGACGCGTATCCGTCGAAATTTGCCGTATCGGCCTCTTTGCAAATTTCCTAATTACTTTGTGCACGTTCGTTGAATCGAAATAAAACTTGCACCAGTAGGACCATAATATTTTTTTGGACCTGTACGCCAAGTTTGGTCCGATTCTAAGAAGGTCGACCGAAACGCTATTTTGGCGGGCCCGCGACCCGCTCCAACGGGAAATTTATCTCCCATTTGTAACGATAAAGATAATCAGGTTTCACGCCCACTGCATAAGAACCAAGTTTTACGCTCAGTGGGTAAAAACCAACTTTTACGCTTAGTACATAAAGATGAGTATCCCATTTGTAATGTGGCAGACTCTAATGCTTCTGAGTGTAAGAATAAGTCTCCCGTCTGTGACGTGGTAGACACACACAAGTTACGCTCTTCGTGTAAAAGAAAATCTTCCATCTGTGACGTGGTAGATAATCAATTTTTACGCTCTACGCATGAAGGTAAGTCTCTTGTCTGTGACAGTGTAGATATAATTCGCAAGGATGTTTACACATCTAATGTGAATGTACATAAACGTGTGCAGTATAAAAATCATGTTGGTAAAACTTCAGTTCTACACCAACAGCCTTCTTATACTGCTCTACGCAAAGTACCAAATCTACAAATTATACGCAATGAAAATGGAGTCCTTCGTGCTAAAAAATCTCAAGATTTACGCACACAACTCCAAACGTGTAGAAATGTACAATTTGGTTCGGCGAATGCTGCCAGTAATCTTCTTTATACACAGGGTACTAAACGTTTTTTTACCCCTAATGTAATAAAGAAGACTACTCCCTCCACTCCTTCTGACTTACGTGAACTGCTAATGCAAAAGCGTAAAAATAAACAACTTCCGGTGACATTTCCCCAAGAAAAATATTATTATGATTATCACCAGGTTGTGATCAACTGTTGTTGTTCGGCTTCAAAACGGTCAGTTTTTGATCGATTAAGTTTTAATTCGCCTCAACATCAAGCTGAAGACCAAGAACATGAGCTGTCATATGCATCAGTCAACATGGCATCTCATACTAACAGAGGACGACGTCCAAGACGGAATACATCCCAAACCCCAGGTCAGCAACAGTTCAACAGACTTCTTGATTCTTTGGAGGGGGTATATCAAAACACTCGATCAAGAAGACAAAGACAAATGCAGGCTTCTGATTCACAAGCTGGGGGTACTCAATCTTTTGAGTCCGAGACTGCCAATGTCGATTCATACTTCTATACTAATCCTTCTATATCTTCAAGAGAGGTTGAATCCTACGCTGTTGGAGATGAACCAGAGACCTCATCTGTTAATACAGAATAAGTCTCGCTGCCGTTGAGCAATCACTGAAAGACATGCATAACATGGTGCAAAATATGCATCAGATAATTTTGAATCAGCAAACTGCTCAGCCGACAGTAATAGCACCAGTACCAGTAGCAGCACAAACTCAGGATAGTCAAGGGGCTGATATACCTTTGAATGTTCAAGAGCCTGCTGTTAATCAAAATTCTGCATCTCTAGATCCGATTATTCCAGAAGATGTACCATCTCCGGTGGAGATTACGGTACATCCAACAACTATTCAATCAAATGTGCTTCCGTAAACTAGTGAGGCCATTCAAGCAGTGCGTGAACTCAAAGCACAGTTTGAAGTCTTGAGGCACAAGGATCAACTCCAGAGGTTAGGGATCAAGCAACCTTATCCTTCTCATTGGAATGATGTACCCTTTCTACCAAAATTCAAGCCACAATCTATGGTTTTGTTCGATGGAAAAGCATCTCCCAGTCAATATATCAATTACTTTGATATTATGACTGTGCACTTGCAGAAAAATGATGCTCTTCTCACTCGAGTGTTCATCGAGTGCCTGACAGGTTCAGCTTACGACTGGTATCGTAGCTTACCCGATAATTCTATTTCATCTTTTGACGAATTCAAGGCAATGTTTCTCTCCCGCTTCTATGAAGGAGGTATGGACATGAACATGTCCTCCTTGATAAAAATCAAACAAAAGGAGAAAAAAGATACTCGGACGTTCATCGAACGTTTTCGACAGGCTACTCTAAAGATGCCTCCTGGTATGCCAGATTCAGCGTTGATTGATATATGCAAGATGAATCTGCAAACATCTATCGCTGTTTTCACGGGTTCTCAATTCACAGATTGGGCTTCGTTCATTATAGCAGCAGTTTCTGCCGAGACCAATGGTAGGTTGGCTCGTGAGCATGGAATGATTTTTACTTCAGAAGATAAAGGGAAGAAAAGTAATCCTGGTAATAATTCTGGCAATCGTAATGTGAAAGAAAAAGATACTCTTATGGTCAATCTTTCCAGGAACAAAATGACGCCAAATAGTCAGGAATCTTCCAGGCCAAAGGAAGAATACTCTTTTGATAAGAGTGATATCCCAGGGATATTTCAGTGTCTGGTAAAGAGTGGCAAACTTCAGATTCCAGAGCCCAAGAGGCCTAATGAGGTGAATCTGACTGATAATCCCAAATATTATATCTATCATAGATACATTAATCACCCTACCAGTGCTTGCTATGTCCTGAAGAAGAAAATCTAGGAGCTGATAAATGACGGTGCTATCGTCTTAACTAATGATGACCATACGGTTACGACCAATATAGTTTCTCTTCAGTTCGGAGATTTTTCTCCACAGCAAGTCCCAGATAGAATTATCCTAATTTCGAAGGCGACAATGAAGATCGTGAATATCCTGCCTGCCAGAGAAGAAAATACAGGATTGTTGCAACTTACACTAAAGAATGGTGAAATCAAGTGGGTATATCCTGACTTAGCACCTGAGTTAGAAAATGAAGGTAAAACTTCAAAATCCAAGAAGGGTAAGAAAGTCAAAACCTGCAACATGATCTCTCATGATATTCCAAATCCTGATGACTTGGATCGGCTATGGGATGGCTTTCCTTTAGAAGATAGATTGAGAGGACTGAACGTCTGTCCTCCAAGTCTAGCTCCTCCTACCAAGCTCAAGCTTACTCATCAGCAATGGCTAGCCATGAATAGTATTCCCTTATACCGGGCGCAATAAGTCTTCGCTGCTTATGAAAAAGCTCCGACAGGGATTTTTCCTCGTATTTCGAATCCTTCTCCTCCAGTAGCTACAGAGACATCTATTCTTCATTCTCCTGTGGTTAGAGAAGGTCCTGCTTCTTCCTCTTCTGTTGAAACACCCGTTAAAAGTCCATTGCCCATTTATCTGTACAGTCAGCAATCTGTCCTTCTCATGAAGAAAATGGGTTATGACTTTCAAAAGGCAGAAGGTTTGAATTATGATAAGGGAATACGACTTCCTTTACAAATTCAAAATCAAAAATCCACTGTTGGACTGGGTACTGAAATTTCTCACAACAAACCATACAAGAAAAAGGCTAAAGGAAGGAAGACTAAATCCTGTAATATGGTACTTCCTTCTCCTGAGTCTGAGGAAGAAACTTTTGCTGGTACAAGATCTGGGAAAGAGTACCACAAAGATTATGAAGGATCTTCCAAGGAAGCAGAAGATGTAGTGGAAACACTACCAGCTCAACCTTCTCCTGTTTCGGCTAAACCTTCTGTGGTTGAAAAAGGGAAACAGAAAGCAGTATGCTTCGACGTCCCATTGAAGTCTGTTTCCAGTCAGGGGGTGGTGATGAAGCCTTACAAGTTTGATATTCTAGCTCAGTTGGCTAATACTCCAGCTAGACTATCTATATTTGAACTGCTTCGCCTTTCAAGAGAAAGCAGGGAGACTTTGAGTGAAGCCTTACTGCAAGCAGATTCATGCTTGGCTCAACTCAAGAGTCCTGATAATACTCCAGTTTCATGTCCGCAATGTCATAGTGTTATGGAAGCAATTCCCAATATCACCTTTACACAAGAAGATATGCTGTTGAAGCATAACAAACATGACAGGCCTCTGTGCTATACTGGGTATATTGGATCTACTGAAATTGACAGGATCTATATTGATCCTAGGTCTTCAATTAGCATAATTCTTCAGAGTATGCTAAGACCCCTGAGGATTCCTACTAGTGATTTGACTTACACTAGTACTACAATAGTCGGTTTTAACTCTGGCAAGAGTAAACCACTGGGGAAGATTCGCGTGCAGATTCAGATTGGCGATCTCTGAACTATGGTAACCTTCTATGTTATCAACTCAGACGTATCCTACAATATCCTTCTTTGAAGACCATTGTTACATGAGCATAATATCGTGCCTTCAACTCTCCACCAATGCTTCAAGTATGTGGATTCACGAGTTGTAAAGACTGAGTTTGCTGATATCAATCCTTTCAAGGGTATCGAAGCCTATTTTTTTGATTCAAGGCTTTATAAACAAGAGCATATGAAAGAGATACCGGACATAGCTGAGGATCAATCATCTACTGAGGATCAGTCTCTTAATGAAGATCCGCCAGAAGAGCAACCTTTGAAGATCACAGTTAAGGGACGAATCCAATCCTAACCTATCAATGATCAACCTTTAATAATCAAGGTTAAAGGAAGAACTCAAACTTCATCCGAGGAATCAATAAATATTCCTGCTAAGAACCAAGTTCAACCTTTTATGATCAAGGTCAAAGGGCGTACTTCTTGTACGAATGATCCACAACCACCATTGATTGTCAATCTTGGCAAATCTACGCAGAAGATGGATAATGGTCCACTGTTGATTAATCCGAAGCGTAGTAATCAGATTGTAAATGATATAAATATTGATCATTCTGTACTCTTTGATATCAATGAAGATTTCCTTTTCAAGTATATGGATGTCAAGTTTATCGAAAGAATGACTTTATCTTCGGATAAGCAAAGTCATCAATATAAAGGCGATATAGAGTCAGAAGAAGCCTTATACATTGATCATAAGGAAAAAAATTTCTCCTCATGTAGATGTTGGACCTTATGCTCAAAGGTTCCTGACATCTTCTCCCTATCTTCTACCTGTAGCCGCTTTATCACAAGCCTGCGTAACTTTTAGACGTCATGAAGAATCTTATTTCGTAGTTCCGTCTAATAAGAAAAATAAGCGCCAAATCGTGTTTGGTCTGGCAAGAAATATCCCTGTTGCTCAGACAGATGAGCTGAAAGATAAAGACAAAGGAAGAATCCGAATTGACAAGTATAGTCAACAATCTATCAAGATTATCCAGAATATGGGATATGATTTGAAGACTATACAAGGTCTCAATCAAGGCAAGGGTAGACGACTACCATTATGTGGTGATCCGTTTTATCAGAAGACTCGTCATGGATTGGGATATGACCCGTCCCATGTGTTTAATGACGATATACAAGAAGAATTCTCTTTTAGCTCTTCGTAGACATCAGATTCGGAAGAAATCCAATTCGTCGAATCCGATATGTCTCATTCCTTATATGATGAATTCGGACAAATATTCTCAGTCAATATGGTTCGAATTGTTGGTGAATCTGAGCCATTTGAGAATGATCCTTGGGCTCAACAGATGGATACTCAGTAGGAACTTTGTTTTGAACAGCGATAGCCACCTACAGAAGATGAGGTTATCCAGATTGATGTTGGAGATGGAACTACGTCCAAACCAATATTCATCAGTAAGCATCTTTCCAAAGTTAAAAATGAAGAGTTGATAAAACTTATTAAAGAATATATTGACATCTTTGCATGGAGTTATGAGGATATGCCAGGGTTAGATCCTAAAATTTCTACTCATAAACTCAATATTTTGTCCAATGTTAAACCTGTAAAACAACAGCAACGGCGCTTTAGACCAGATATGATGGATGCAATTGAAGCAGAAGTCAAAAAGTTGATTACATGTGGGTTTGTTCGTGAAGAGCAACATCCGGATTGGGTTGCCAATATTGTTCCTGTTATGAAGAAGAACAGAAAGGTCCGAGTTTGTATAGATTATCGAGATCTTAATGTAGCTTGTCCAAAGGACGAATTTTCGCTTCCAATTACTGATGTCATGATAGACAACACATGTGGTTTTGAACGCATGTCTTTCATGGACGGATTCTCAGGATACAATCAGATTAAAATATATCTAGAAGATGAGAAGCATACTAGTTTTTGTACAGCCCTTGGGGTTTATTGCTATACGGTTATGCCGTTTGGTCTTAAAAATACCTGTGCTACGTATCAACGGGCTATGAGCAATATCTTTCAAGAACATCTACGGAAAATAGTTGAATGCTACGTAGATGATATTACTGTTAAAAGTCGGTCAAAGAATGATCACATTCAGGACTTGAAGATAGTATTTGAATTGATACGCAAGCATTAATTGAAAATGAACCCTACTAAGTCTTTCTTAGGGGTTTCTAGTGGCAAGTTTTTAGGATTTGTCATTACCTCTCAGGGTATCCATGTTGATCCTGATAAGGTTAAAGCAATCCTTGAAATGCGTCCTCCTCGTAATCTGAAAGAACTCCGTGGCTTTCAGGGTCGTATTGCTTATATCAGAAGATTTATATCCAATCTCTCTGGAAGATGCCAACCTTTCTCCTGTTTATTGAAGAAAGGTGTATCATTTGTTTGGGATGAAGCGTGTCAGAAAGCCTTCAATGATATTAAACAATACCTTACAAATCCACCTGTTCTGGTACCTCCAGAAGTAGGAAGACCATTTTTGTTATATGTTCGAGCCTTGGATCATTCACTTGGCGCTCTTCTTGCACAGAAAAGTGATATGGGTCATGAACAAGCAATATATTATCTGAGCAGAATGATGGTCGGAGCTGAACACAGGTATACTCCTGTGGAAAAGGAATGTCTAGCCTTGGTTTTTGCCGTCCAAAAGACAAGACATTATGTGACAGGACAGACTATTCATGTCATCTCCAGAATAAATCCTATTCGGGTATTGATGAAAAAACCAAGCATTCTTAACTCCAGGTTAGCCACCTGGGCGATGTTGCTTACTCCTTATGACATGGTTTATATACCTCAAAAATCAGTAAAGGGTCAAGCATTAGCTGATTTTTTAGTTGCTCACCCTATACCGGAAACATCGAAGTTATATGAGGACATTCCAGATGAAGTCGTGGATTGTAACATGACTTTGAAGATTGACATATGGCAATTATATTTTGATAGAGCGTCATGAGTGGGACCTAAAGGCAATATTGTCTCTGGGGTAGAAATCGTCTTGGTTTCTCCTGACAAAATGGTCATATACCGTGCCTATTCTCTTAATGAGCCATGCTCCAACAATGTAGCAGAATATAATGCTCTATTGATCGGTCTCCAAGTAGCAAAATAATTGGATATTGAATTCCTTAAGGCTTATGGAGATTCTCAGTTGATCGTTAATCAAGTCAGAGGGACTTATGAAGTCAGAAATCCTGATTTCATTCCTTATCATCAGGTGGTAGTCGAGTTGGTCCTTTTATTCAAAGGATTCTTCATTGAATTTATACCACGTTCTTAGAATGTGGAGGCTGATGCTCTTGCTAGCTTAGCTGCAGACTTGGCTGTCCTAATCCGAAGGCAAAATACAATTACTTTGTTGGACCGAGACTTAATAATTTACATATTGAACAAAGTTATGTCACAGAGTCAAGTTCCCAACAGAAGGATTGGAGAACTCCATTCATTGATTATGCAGTTCATAGGATTTTGCCTGAAGATCCTAATGAAGCTGCATCAATCAAGAGACGATCGTTTAGATTCTATTATGATTCATCTTTGCATATGCTATACCGTCGTTCATATGATGGACTCTTGCTGCGATGTCTCTCAGAAAGTGAAGCCAAACAAACGCTGCGAGAAGCTCATGATGGTATTTGTGGTGCTCATCAACCGGGTCCTAAATTACAAGATCGTATTCGAAGAATGGGGTATTATTGGCCCTCTATGATAGCAGATGCTGTAGACTATGCCAGAAGATGTAAAGCATGTCAGATTTATGCTGATTTTATTCATCAGCCGTCTGAATTTCTACATCCTACAGCAGCCTCTTGGCCCTTTGAAGCTTGGGGTATGGATATCATTGGTCCTATTAACCCTCCTTCTGTCAAGGGACATCGATTCATATTAGCTATAATCGATTACTTTTCTAAGTAGACAGAAGCAGTTCCCCTTGCTGAAGTGAAAACATCTAATGTGATCAGCTTCATCAATCACCATGTCATTTATCGTTTCGGGATTCCTCGACGAATAATTCATGACAATGGTCCGTAATTTGCCAGTCAGGCATTTTATCGGTTCTGTGATAAGAATCGAATTCAGAATCTGGCTTCACGGCTTATAATCCAGCTGCTAATGGTTTAGCTGAAGCTTTCAATAAGACGATCATCAAACTTCTCAAAAAGTTTGTCTCTTCTAATAAACGTGATTGGAATGAGAAACTTGGAGAATATTTATGGGCTTATCGAACAACAGTCTGAACTCCTACTGGTTTTACACCATTCTCATTGGTTTATGGATGTGAAGCTGTCCTCCCATTGGAAATCCAGATTACATCCCTTCGAATAGCTATTGCTAATAAGCTAACTACAGAGAATAACGATCGCTTACGACTCCAAGAACTTGAAGGATTAGATGAGAAGCGTCTTCAAGCACAACAGCATATTGAGCTATATCAAGCCCGTATATCTCGAACTTTCAATCGTAAAGTTAAAGAGAGGGTATTCAAGATTGGCGAACTGGTATTAGCTGTTCGAAGACCGATGGTGATGACTCATAAAAGTAAAGGGAAATTCCAAGCAAAATGGGAAGGCCCTTATGTAATTGAGATTGTGTTTTCCAATGGCGCCTATCGGTTATCAAAGCCTAATGGAGATCTACTCATGATGCCAATCAATGGCAAATTTCTTAAGAAATACTATGTATAAAAGAAAAAAAAAGAAGACAGAATGAAAATAAAGTTTCTTTTATATTTATTTTTGTTCAAAACAAAAGATTAAGGACGAGGGCCACTCCCTTCCTTATTGAATACATAGTCAGCCAATGCATAGAAGGTATCATTTCCTGAACTCATGAAGAATTTGCAGACAGCCATCCTCGATGCTTCTTCTTCAAGAGTTTTCCCTGGCTCTACTAAGAAAGCAAGGATGTCTGGGGGTGGCTTGGGCGTAGAAGAGCTTCCACCTATTTCGGTTGGGCCTGATACAGTTGGTTCAACGGGGCACGTTTCAATGATGTCCTCAATTTTCCTGGAGACTTTATTCTTTTACCGTACATCCTCGGAAGACATTTCCAATAGAGGAGGAGAAATAAGAATGAAATGTTACAAGCAGTTCTCACCTATTTATAGAAGAGGACTATAAATGAACCGGTCTTTTGAAATTGAGAACAACCCTTCATTCCCGAAAAGACCTGTCCGTTCGTTCTATCAGGTTCATTCATTTAATTATGGAATTAAATCAATGTTTTCTTTTTCCGAAAGTTATGTTGATTTATTCATACATTGATATGGACCTATATGCTCATGACATCTGTCTCGTTATTCCCCAGCTACCAAGGTTTGGTTAAGCTGATTTCTTGTCTCCTGGGAAAGGGATTTTATATCTTCTATTTTATCAATTGATTAGAAGTGGGATTCGTTATTTATCATTTTTCCATGACCTCTGGATAAATACTAAATCTACTTACTTTTCTAATCTATCATTTCTATTTGACCTCTTCATAGATATTAATCTAATTTTCTTTTGAGTTCATATATACTGTTATGTCCATATTACCTCTGATAGTATTATATACTCTAAAACAGAAAACAAGATTTTATTTATCTATCATGTCCATATTACATCCAGATAGATACAAATCATTGATCATAGAAGACTTATCATTTCCAATCCCATATCATCAAAAAAGTCTATTACATTTCTTAGACTTTCTTACAAATCATAATGAAAATCTATTACATCTTGGATTTTTATTCTATACACACAACGATAGCCTAATGGAGATCTATTTCTTCTTTGGATCTTCTTTGTTGGATTCGTTGTTGGTGTCAATTCCTTGCTGTCCGAGCCTATGTGGCAACCATAACAGTAGGAATCAAACTCTTGTCTTCTCTCTCAGACGAGAGGAGAATCCCAGAGTATGGCAGCCCGAAGATGTGTTGCTGCCAATACAACTGGTGGAGGAGTGGCAGCCCCTCAAAGGAGATAGGAATGTATCCAGCATTAGGATACAATTCCTAGTCCTGCCATGAAAGGAACTCTACTACCCGATTTCTCAGGATAGAGTTGACTCCACCATCCAACTCTCCATGTATAAAGGCTCTTCCTACCATCTGAGGAAGACCCTTCTATCTCACGAAGAGCTCTGAGTTGATTGATTTGCACGTCAAAAGCGCATGAGCTCCCTAATGTTGATGCCAGAAGCACGCTCCTCACAGCGTCAAAGTCACCAATGCCGGTTCGGGAAAAGCTCTTTAGCCAAACTTCTGCAGAAAATAATAAACAAGAAGTATTTTAAACAGAAGTACCATCAGATGCATATGAGACGCTAATTAAAAACAGATGCTCATGCGTCTTGATTTATCTTCAACAGACTATAAGGCATTTTACGCCAGTGTCTCAGGTATACCACTATTCAGCAAAGGCTTTTACGCTAGTGCTTCAACAAGGCTTTTTATGCCAGTGCTTCAGGTGTACCACTATTCAGCAAGGCTTTTACATCAGTACTTCAGAAACTTCAAAGGCAGATAATTGCTTACGATTAGACTTACCACTTAGGTCAAATGGTTTGGCTCTAATAGGGGATGAATCTATATCTGGTGATTAGCCGTACAAAGGAACGCCATAGGAAAGTATCGCCATTGTCATTGGTTGGATAACGACATTGCAAAAAGTTATCTTCAGAAGAATGAGAATGAGAATACATGAAACATTCTCGGCTATTTATAAAGGCTCTCGTGACCACAAGACAGACGCCACGTGTCGGTTTGTTTCTTGGGAATGAACAACCATAGAAGCAGTCAAAAGAAGTGTCGAACAGTTCTATGTACCAACAGATGAGATTAACATCAAAACTTTATTTATAAAAAGGGGGTAGTGGACCCCAACATATAAGAGAGTCGCAATACATGGAATATCATTTTCTCTCTCCTTCGTTGGGTTGACGAAGGGAGGCACCTAACTCATGCATGTTGCGAATCCCGGAGCGACGTATCAGATTTAAAAATGCTTCTGCATCTCCTGAGCCCTCATATACAGTCGGGGGACCACCATCGATGCGACTGAAGACTGCTGGAGTTAATCCGAAGCACTCTACAAAGTTGCGTGCTCGCTCAAAGTCAATCCTTGAGCCCGAAGCCTCTTCATTGTTAATCTCGTTCTTTGGCGCCATGTCACTATGAGGATGAATGACAAGATTGAAGAATTTCTTCTTATTTATAAGATTAAATCAACTCTTCATATTCCTCATTGGAAACTGCTCATTATTAATGCAAACTCGGAGAAGCGAAAAGGCATTCGAAAGTTTCGAGAAAGAAATTCATTGTGACGGTTAAGTGTTGACCGACACTATTGGAAATTACGTCGACTGTTGGATGCCCCCGCTTTTACGCGGATGACTGTTGCGTATCCCGAATTTTACGCTGACTGGTCAAAACTCAATTTTTACGCTTCTGTTCAAAGTGTTCCAAATTTTGGAGATATTGAAAAACTTTGAAGGGGGTCTTGTAGGAGCGTAAAAAGTGCTTCAAAGAAAGAGTCAAAGTGATAGATCATTCCACTCAAATTTATCTACTTTACGCCGCAGAGAGGCTAAATACTTTACGCCCAAGACAAGGCTAATCACTTTACGCCTAAAGCAGGCAGATCATTTTACGCTCGGGTCTACACCCATGGTTTTATGCCAAGGACAGATCAGCCACTTTTATGCTGGACAAAGCTGTCAAATCTCACATTTAAAGCAAACTCTGACATGGAGATATTAATGATGGCATATATCACAGAATTCAAAGGGATTTGTTTTTACACAGAGACCAATGTTGTCGTTTAGTATGTGGATTGAGCTACTTTACGCTCACACTATGGCTTTCTTTTACGCATGAAGACTATACGAGCTTTTACACTCAACAGTTGACGTGTGCGTAAAGTCTATTTGAGCTACTTTTACGCTCAAGGTTATTTAACAACCACTTTATGCGGGAAGTCTATGTCGGGGCTATTTTACGCCTAGTCTACTACTTTACGCTCAGAGTATATTGGGGTAATTTTTATGCCCTATTCTTTCTGACCAGCTTAGAACGTGGTTTGCCTACATGGCTTTCATGCTACACATCCCGAAGAACGTGTGTATGTGCATCCTATTCTTAATGAAATGATGGGACACGTGTCAATGTATACGGAGGATGACTTTGGTCGTGGGTGGCGGTTGTTGGCGTAAAGACGGAACTTTCGCAGAGTTTTTACGCACAAGAGCCCGAGTCTATAAATGGACTTATTTTTCTCACAGACAGGGACAGACAGAGACAAGAGAGAATACAGAGATCAAAACTTAGATTTTTGAGAGCATTCTTCTTCAACCTTTCTTCCAGAACAGAGTGAAGTAAAGCAGAAAAGCATTCGGCCTCGCCATTAGTGCCCAAGTGCGTCGATACCTTTCTGGTGACTTTGTTCTTCCGGTTGTTCAACTTCAAGCAGTGATCTTCATCATTATCATATGGTCCAAGGAACAAAGTGATCATTTACAGATCAGACTTCCATAGCAATACTTTCCCAGAATCAAATTTGTACTTCATGTACTTTTTCTCGTTTTATTTTCAAAAGCCAATTTTTCCTGGCATTTTGTTAAGTGAAACAGCAATGTATACTGGTTTCCCATTGTTGAGGACTAGTCCAGTTGGTAGAACTCTTGCTACCAGTTGAATCCACTATTGGCAAAACTGTAAGTTTTCCTACGAAGTCCTTGCAACTTCTACAACGCGAGCTTTGATACGAAGAACTTGTCCAACTTCAATTGTGAAGAGATATTCTTCTATCAAGCCTTTTGATTACAATCACTCTGAAACTTCTAGACCGCACCGTACTGGCAAAACGACTAAAGGATTGTAACTTGCTTGGGATCTGAAAATTAAAGCTCGAGAAAAACTCTTTGGAAGACTGAAAGCTTTCAGTAGAGAGAAGATTGAAAGTGAACGAGTGTGTTAAAATGATCGAAATCCTTCTCTATTTGTAAGAATTCCAAAGACAGAATTAGGGCAAAATTCGGCCAGAACTCGATGAGAAAATCTCGGTCAAATTCGCAACTGCAGGAGGACCAAGTTCCAAGGAATTCAAAAACAAAACGGCCACTAACCGAACTCTGGCCGAACTCTGGCCGAGTTCTGTCAGGGTTAGGTTAGGGTTTTAAAATTAGTTTTTGGAGAATTTTGAAAACCTTTTTGAAAACCTTTTTGGAGCTTTTGTAAATACGAATATTTTTTGAAACTAAGGACATTTTAAAAATATTTTGAAATCATTTTGGAATAGCCTATTTGCCAGTACGACTCGGTGTACAAAGTATTCCGAGACTCAAATAAAATGAAAAATATATTGCTCAAAGAAATACGGACTCGAACAGGCAAACAACGCTTCGGTCTTGAACTGTGTAGATAGCTGTTCTTGATCATGTCCAAGAGTCCGAGATATCCTGACTAGTTCCATATATCGAGACAGAGTTTGATCAATCATTAAAATCGGCCAATGGGCCAACACTGCTCACTATCCACTTTAGGCTCAATAATAGCAAGAAAATTAACTTTGTGAATTCTTATAATAGTCTTCAACCTTTTAAGAGTCATTGTGTTTGAGACTCCCCTAACATTCCATATCAGGAAGTTATACATTAAGGGTTTGAGGAATACCAGCTTGTGCCTTGCTTGCAGCCGAGCGTGTGATTCGATCAGATGGCTCCACCTGCTTCTTCCCCTTTTGACACTTTTGCGTGATTCCTGTTGAAGGCTGCATCTCGTGCTGTAGAGACTCATGTTGCATGTCTTGAACTCCAGTACCTTCGTTTGTGTTTTGTTCATTGTCCGAAGGCGAGGCTCCCCCTGGAGGTCAAATGCTCCTTCCCCAACCCAAGCATGTAATTCTTCTTCCTCCACAATATCCGTCTAGCTACTGTACAGACCCCGAAACTCTTCTTCTTCTATTTCCCCCAGCAGTATCAAGTTGGCGTCGGTAGTGGCCTGGTCGGGATTGGCCGCCGCCGTCATGTCATCATTATTATCCACACAATTCTCTGCAGTCGGGATGGCTTCCAAGTTGGTGATTGGCCCACACGGAGCCGTATTAATGGCTTCTAGGGAAACGTGAGATGGCGGCACAGTTTGTTCAAGGTGTGTTGTAGCAGGGACATCATTATTCCCCCCTACCGAGGAATTAGTGGCTTTATTAATTACAGTAACACCATCCTCTACTCTTGGCAAATTTGACGTGACATGCATTTGTGTTTGGGTTTGACGCGTGGTCGTCTTGGACATAACAATTGGCTCAGTTTTTTCCTCCTGTATAACTGTCTTCCCTTTGTTCTTCAGCTTACACGAATCCACGGTGTGTCCTTGATGAAAGCAATGATTACAATACAATGGTGTGTTCTCATATTCGACGTTCTGCCAGAAACTCCTTTCCTTCGATAAATTTATACGAATTCTTCGCTGCAAAGGCTTTCCATCATCAATCTCTATGAAAACCCTATCCATACTTGTCCTTGCCAAATCTTCAGTAGCACGATCAATAAATTGGTATATATATATATATATATAAATTGGTATATATATATATATATATATATATATATATATATGAATAAGTTGTATCAATAGTATGTATGTATATCTAGGAAATTTATAGATACTGTGAGATAGAGAGAGCTGTGAGATTGAGAGAGTTGTAAGATTGAGAGAGAGTGATTTTGAGTGAATGAATGAGGATATGAAGATATGATGAATGAATGAGAGTGTGAACTAAGGAATGAATGAATAGGATGGAAGAATGTATGAATTGATTGAAGTATGAAGAGGGAAGACTTGAAATGAGATAGAATGAGTGAAGGGGTTAGAAGAAGAAGGAGGAGGAATTGAAGAATAACAAAAAAAAGAACAGGACTGCAGTAGAAGCAGGGGGCTACTGTCCCCCTTGGACCGCAGGGGCAGCCCCTTTGGCAGCCCACTTCCCCCCCCCCAAATCTTCCATTGTGTGTGTGTTGGTCTAGTGTGTGTGTTTAGTGAGTTAGAGTTTAGATTAGAAATTGAGTTGGAAGTTTGAGTTAGGATTTGAGTTAGTGTGTGAGGAGTAGAGTTCTGGAAATTATATTTTGGGTATGGTATGTTAGAGAGTTAGAGAGTTATAGTATAGGAATATCTCAAAGAGTTGCAGGGTGTCCTCATCGTTGAAAGAATAAACCTCCTTTGGCCTTGGTGCAAGTGGAGGCTTCTGAGTGGGTACTGATGCACCTTTCGAGGCATTGACAGTTAATGCCTGCTTCTCCTTCGTCTCTCATCTAGGGTTGTCGGCTGCAGACCGTTTTCTCTTGTCCTCAAAGGCAGGGAAACTGACCCCCAGATGACGACCATTGGACGACTTCTTTTCTGCTACTTCGGCCTCGATGATCAAGGAACTCCAGTTGGAAGGAGGAGTGGAGTTGAGCCAGAGTTTGATCGCAGGCAGCATGTTCAAGCTGCAGGAGGAGAGGAGTGCATGTTCTGGCATGCCCGGGGGCAGTCTGAAGCAGGCTTGTCAGAACCGTTCGATGAATGCTCGAACTATTTTCTTCTCCTTCTAACGTATCTCTATGAGGGATGCCATTGTCATGTCCTTCCCTTCGTAGTAGAAACGATCAAGAAATAGACGCATCAAGTCGTCGAAGAAAGATATGGAGTTGTCGGGGAGACTGCAGTACCAGTCGTAAGCCACTCCTTTCAATGCCCCGACAAATATGCTGGTGAGCAGCGCATCTTCCTTCGGGAGATGTCTCATTCGGGACTGGAAGTACGTCAGATAGCGGCGTGGAGAGTCCTTCCCGTCATATTGTGTCAATGTTTGTGGTTTATATTTGGAAGGATAAACCACTTTGTTCATTCGAGGGGGTACGGTTGCGGGATCCCCATCTTTTGGCGCTCCTCCTGTCTGTTTTTGGACTCAAAGAGCTCGCACAAGTCCTGATCATCTCCACCATGTCTTCTATGGAGCTGGGAGTCAGGGAAGGTGGTACAACTTAGAGTTGAACATTTGATGGCTCCGACGTCCGAGGTGCTTCACGGTGATCTGTATCAAAGGATACCCGTTGAAGGGGTACACTTGATTCTTCATTGGCCCCTGGGTAAGGACCGGTAGATGGTGCTCTGGCCAAAGCTGATCGTATCTCAAACACTGCTTGAGTCAGTGTTTGCATGGAGGCAGAGAGGGTTTTGAGTCCTCCTTCCAAGGTATCCATGCGCTGGACGAGGTCTGCTGGCAGCGCATCTAGCTCGGCATCACCTTCCGTCATGTATACTGTCATGACACGGCTGGAAGTGGATGGATCGGATGAGGCTTCACTTTTGGCCTCACTCTCTTGTAGGGGAGTTGCCTCTCCTGGAGCTTCGTCTTGGCTATTCCCACCTATATCCTGGGGTATATCTTCGCCTTCGAGAAGGACTTGACTACCCTTATCTGTGCTCTAGAGGACGTCTTCGTCTTCAGGAGGACGATCAACAAGGACTTGGCTACCCCAGCTATGTTCTGGAGGACGTCTTCACCTTCAGAAGGAGGATCGACAGGGGCTTGACTACATCCAGCTTCCAAGATCTTCTTTCTCCTCAGAGTGCCTTCAAACACTCTAGAGGACGGGACGGTCGTCTTGGTTTTCCTCGACTGGCTTTTGGATGCGGATGAGGAATTACCAGTCGCCTTTTGGCTTGACGAGGAGTTAGTTATTACGTTGCATGAAGCAACCATTAGTTTTGGTTCCTCTTCAATTGATACCTACTTCCCGAGGTAACGTCGGAGGGGTATTGATGATTGCAGTCGCTGGAACACCGACTGCCTTGGTGGTGGGACTGTTGTTTTACAACAACAGTTGATGGTGACTACAACACAGGTGTGCCTTGTGAAGGGCGCATTGTGCTTGTCAGTCGACTCTCCTTATCGGCACTTGTGACTGATCACATTACGTAAATCATTAGAGAAGAGTGCCACCTTCGTACCCCCATCAGGCGCATGGCTAGGCCAAGCGCCAGGGTGGTCAGGTGAATGCTGCGTCCCCTGATCTAACGCAAAACTTGCGCTTAGATCAGTAGTGGGGGAACAACATTTACAGTGACTTGAACGAACCTCAGACGCACAACCAATGGAGGCACGGGAGTTCAAGACCACAGGGTTTGCCTTGCTCGACTTGGCTGCGAACGCAACAGATGCGCCCAAGTGAGTCAAGGACTTTGAAGGTCGACTCATTTCTGGCACAAAAGCACCCGAATCGTCCTTATACAGCTTACCACCAACAGCGCGCATGTAACACCCAGTTTTCCAAATGAGAGAAATTTTGAAATTTTGTAATTATAATTATTATTTATTGATATTTATTTTACATTATAATTTTAGGTGATTTTAATCATTTAAAACTATTTTAAATCATGACTTATGATTTTGGTGTTTTGATAGTGTAACTTTGGAGACTGCTTAACCTAGAGACTAGCCATGTGATTAGGGTATTTTATTTATCATTTCCAGTTCGAGGGTACTTTTGTCATTTTGAATTTAATTGAATTTAATATATATTATTTGGAATTTAATGTATTATTAAGAATGGTGTGATTTTAATATTATTTAATTGATTGCCATGTTTTGTGATTAGCCTAACTTGGTTTGGACCTAACCTAGATTAGTCATAGCTAGTCTTAGCTAAACATGGTTAGTGATAGTTAGTATTATTTAGATTTATTAGAATTAATGTGGTTTTTTAGTGATTTTTAGTATAATTGATTTGGTCCTATAGTTGACTTTGACTAGTGTTGACTAGGAGACTAACCTAGAGACTAACCTAGGTCATGACTACTTGGTTAGGTTAAGTAACCTTAGCTTGACCTAAGTTAGTGATGATTAACTCATTAAAACTTATATGGAGGGATTAGGAATTGATTAGGCTAGAATGGCTTGTTACTTCATAAGTCATGATTAATGACTTAAGCCTTAGAAGCCTATAGGCCTACACCATGGAACCCTAGCCCTATTCTAATAGCCTATGGCCAGCCACATGATCCCCCCCTCTATTTAATGTTCCTCAAAGTTAGGGCTAGCCTCCATTAGGAATTTTTGTAAAGTTTTAGAAAGAGGTAAGTCCCCATCTTCACAAATCCATAGAAATTCCATTTCAACTCCTTTTTCCCCTAAACTAATTGCAATAGGCTCTAATTTTATTCCTCTTGCTGCTGTTATTGAGTAATTTCAGAGTTTGGGCAAATTGGAGGAGTTTGGTTATCAGGAGGAACACCTCTCTTTGGAGCTTTTTGGAGATTTTGATACATATCAGTAACTTTCATTCCACACCATAAAATTCTAATTTTATTGCATATCTAGGGAGACCTAGGCCTAAACTAACTGTAGGAATAGGAAACCCAAGATTTCGTGTCCATTTCGTATTCCATTTGGACACGTATCAGCTCTAGTATTCAAGTGTTTGACGAAATGCCCTAATGGGCATTTCGAGTGATTTTTAGGAATCCATTTGAACAGAAAATTAGGTTTATGTATCGCTTACATGTTTCTTTTGTCCTTATGTGATTTTCGTATTGTGTCAAGTCAGCACAGACACGTGAACACGCTGTCGTGCGCGTGCGTGCACTGGCAGTTGATTGCCCTGTCTCACGGGGGATACAACTCACTGGATACGACACTTCGACACGTAAAAATTGACATACGATACGGGGCTGACAATGACACGTGGCTCCCCAAGTTTCAGAGCCTCATGTGTCATGTCGGACACGTACGAGCTCCTGCATCAAATTTATACTGAATCGACTGCAGTCGATTTCGTACACTGATACGCGTGTCCTATCTCACGCACACGTGTCATGGACACGTATCTGTGTGTCCTAGCCCTAGCCCTAGACCTAGTCGACACTTGGACATGACCACGAGGCCTGGGTTGTGTCGTGTCGTGTGCACGAACACTGTGAACACGTGCACGATGATTGGTTCACTGCACTGTTCCAGGTTTTGTTTTAGGTTTTTATTTCTGTTTGGACACGTTTGTGTCCTCGTGCTTGGACACAAATACATCAGAAGACACGTACACAATATGTACTTACATTACCAACCACTATTTTTGCAAATTAGCTTGATTTAAATGATCAATTCTCCATTCCCCCTAATTTTCTGATATCCTTAATATCAGTTCATTGCTCACTGATTTTTCCAAATTTTTTATTCAAATTTCTAGCACCTATTTAATCTATTTTTCACTCTTAATTGCATGATTTAAAACTCTAAATGTGTACACCTATATGTTTGCTAAGTGTATGATGATTTTGGGTTAAATTGGTTTTGATTTGGTTTCAAAAACCTGGAATTTTAGTTGACACTGAAAACTGAGTTTGTAAACTGATTTTTGGGTTCCTATTTGAACCGATTTAAATATTTCTTCAATGTGGGACTGAACTGAGATTTCTGGGAGTTAATTTAGGACTGTCCAGGTTTTTGTTTTGGTTTTCAGTGGGATAACTCACTGTTTTCTTAACTGTTGCCTCACCACACACACACTTGACACTATGTATCTCTCTCACTCACTATTTTCTCACTGTTTACACTATCCTAAACACACACACCCATGTACACATCACTTTCCTGCTCACTGTTTCAAGTATCATTTACTGATTTCTGTTACTGCACACTGTTCAGGATTTATCACACCCTCACTTCACTGTTACACACACTTGACACCATGTATCATTCACACACCTACACTCTCATATATTCACACACCTATGTATTCTCTCATGACACTCATCACACACATACACTCTCACATTTTCACACACACACATATACAAGTCATTTCCTCTTCACACACTCTTGTATTCATGTCTCACACTCACACACATTTCCTCATGTTACACACACATGCCATAGCTTATCACACCCTCACTTCACTCATGACACACACACACATCCCTTCCTATTCTCAATGTAATATATATGTGAAATGTATATATAGATAATATATGTATATGTGTGATATTAAGGGTAACCTATATGCATATGTGTACCATATTATCAATATATTAGATATAAATGTGTTGTGTGATATATACATATAGTTAGCCTATATGTTATATATTCCTATATTAGATTATATTAGTATGGTAATATGTGTATTATTTTAGATATAGATAATATCATGTGTATAGGTGATTTATGGTTGGCTTAGGCATGGTATTGCCTATTAGCCTATGTCCTATGTGTGTGTCTGCTTGACTAGGTGAGCCTAGATTAGACTTGTGTAGTTTACTTAGACTTAGAATAGCCTTGTTAGACTAGTATAGACTAGTTGACTTAGGTTTGACTTGGTTGACCTAGTTTGACTTCTAGGGTTGACCAGAGTTGACCAAGAGTTGACTTTGGTCTAGATTGACCTAGATTCATGTAGAACGCATTGTAGTGCATTTTATTACCATTCTGGACTTGTTGTGACTTGTGCTGTTCTGATTAGGAGCCAGACACCTCTCCTCGGACAGTACATTTCATCCGGACACTCAGATACAGGCGAGTATATTCTCTGATCATTTCATATCCTGCTTAGAATTATTTTCCTGCATTAAATTACTTTACTTGATACTGTCATGTTGGTCACACGGATTAGTACTATATGGATCCCTTCTTGAGATGTTATCCCTTCAGGAAGCATCGGGTACTATATGTTCTGTGCGTTTCACTTACATGGCATATCACTATGCTTCTTTGGTTCTTTGATCACTTGTGACATATACTCTTATGATCACAGAGTCTTCTTTGAATCCTTATCCCATTTATTGGGTTTCCCAGAATCCCTATTTATGGGAAATCCATGTATCACCCTTCGGGGGCCTTTGCATGGAATCATAACATAACCTGGCTGGATCCTTGTGTATTGATTGGCAGTACGGAGGAGTATAAATAGTCAAGTGAACAATTCCAAAGTAGAATAGCCATGTACGCCTCTTTAGTATAGCCATGTACAAATTAAGTCGTTCACATGTCGACTTTGTACTCTAAATCACTAGTCACTGGTAGCTCTCTACTTATAGTAGATATTTCTATTACAGTTCTCTCTCTGTTTACATTCTGTACTTCTTTCAGTTCATGTATCTTACTTTACTGCATGATTATATTTTCTAACCTGCTATGATCTGTTGAGATGTATTGTGCTCGCTCCCGTCCTGACTGGACCTGTTGAAAATTTTACAGAGGATGATGAGGAACTCTGCACCCCTAAATTTGGAGCTTTCCTAGATGGCACTCGCGACCTGGACCCCTAGGGAGGTTCAGGTAGCTGCTGAGGATGATACTCTTGCATAGTATAGATAGCTTAGACTGTTTCTTTTCATGTTTAGCTGTTGTCCTTGTTTTCAGAGTTGTATATTTTTGGAGATGATAAGACTTGTATTTCATTTCTGTTGTACCTCAGATGAGGATTTTCTTATCTATTTTATCGTGCCATATTCTATCTCTAGATTATGATTGAGTTGTACCTCTGTGTTGGCCTCCTTATGGAGAGTATTCATATTATGTTAGTTATAGTTCATGACCTAGAACATCGTTCTACCGCCGACAATACGGCGTAGGCTGGGCGCTGTTACGTTCTCGGACCCTCACAGTGGCTACGGGTCGTAACACGTTTTTAGTAGTGGCCCAGGCAGTTCGAGTTTATGTAGTGGTATTCGAACTAGAGTATCACTACAGCCTGCAGTAGGATTAGGATATTTTGAAGGTACTCAATCACATTAGAAAAAATACCTTATCAGATCCCTTTTATCTAAATTTGCTGCTTATTGTTTTTTCCTTGAATATAAACTGTCTTTCTTTGAAATTTCGCTTCATTCTCAGAAATTGTTTCTTGTTTTGATCCGTCTTTATGATGGTTATGAAGACACGATCTCATCACTTCGGTTCGGGGGATACTATCGAGAGGCTAGCCACCTCTCGTCCTGTTCATCAGGGCCTCGAGACCGCAGCACCTGTTTAGCCAACTTAGGTTGGCATTTCTGCTACATTGGAGGTGCACCTCTGTCTGTACAGAGACTTTTTTGTCATTTTCGATTCTTTCACAAGTAGCGGTTCATGCAACATCAGCAGCAGACGAGGAAAAACCAGCAGGGCGAGCTATCGTCAGGACTATCGAGGATGCACAGACCATTGGAGATCTTACTGCAAGTTCCATTTTTCTTGATTCCATTCCCAAAATTGTCTTTTATAACTACCTTGAAATCTGGTTCCATCTGTTCCTTGTTGATTAATTAATTTTGTTATGTTGCTCTTTTGTTATGTTGTTTTCTTTTCTTTTCTTCTCTTTCTTTCTGAGAAAATCATATGGGCTAGGTCACCTCAGTTATGGAATCTAGAATCTTCGATGGTCGTGTTAGTTGGCATAGTGAGGACATGTAGTCAGATTTTGGATGTATTTCTCGGGTTTGGGAATTTAAGGTTTTCGTCGTCGCATGCGGCAATGTAAAAATTTTAAATACCATGAACCTATAGGTACGTACCTTAGTCAAGGACTCTGTGATTATCGTAGCCTTGCTCACTAGCATGATGAAGACTCTGGACAACATGATTTTGGACAGACGCATATGATTAACAGGTTGTATCTTGAGAAGGATTTAAACATCATACCCTTCTGTTGTTGTAAATAACTTAGGAGTAGGGAAATTTAGTTTGTGGAGCTTGTTCATAGGTAGATCTTCATATTGAAATGATATGACGACTTGTAGAGTGTCTGTACCCTAGAGATGATAGTTAGCATTGGTATTAGAATAGTAACCTATTGTAGATGATTTCCCTATTATTTATAATACCAACCAGTTTATATATAGGATGTTTGTATGCCTTACAGCCTTCATGATTGTTATTATTTTCCCTTACCCTTCCCAGAGAGGCACCCATGACTAGAGCCTGTCCTTGAGTATAGTTGTGGCTGCACCTAAGACTGAGAGGTCTATATACATAGATAGATTGCAGAGGGTATTGGCATATGGGATATGAGTTTGGTTAGTATCTATAGGTCATAGTTGTATAGGATTATTGACATATTGTTTAGCCTATATTTGGTTCAGTTTTCTATTTTAGTTAAGTTCTCTTTGTGTTGAGTTCAGTCATGTTTGATCAACCTTTACAGGTAGTATGCGGACCCTTGACTGATACGTATGCATGCTACACTTTGATTACCAACCTATCTATGTACATATTAATATGTTGTTGATGTTTAAATTTTCAAAACCCCAATATTCTGATATTGTACAGTATCAGAGACTGGTTCTGTGCTTTTTCCTGTTTAAATTCGTAAATTAAATATAAATTTCATGTTATTAGTCATGTTTACATCACTGCACATGTATGCTATACATAGGGTTTCAATTCAAAAAAATTTAGCTGAGTTTTGTGTTTGAATTTGTCAAATCTAAGACAGTGTGCATATTAACCCTTAATACTGGATTCCAAATAATTAGTTCAATTTGCTGTTTAATTTTTTTTTTAAATGTAATATTTTGAGCTATATACATTGTTGTAGATAGGGATATAATGTTAGGTTTCATATTCTTACATGTTAGGTTGTGATAAACATTGGGTTGGTTTGATGTTCGAATTGCTCCAAAATCCTAAAACTGAATACATGATTACATTTTTACATTGATTTCAAATGTTTAATTCGATTTCAGATTTAATATGTAATATTGAACTGTGTGCATAGATAAATGTATGGATAGTATGTTAGGGTTCATCTCCATTATGTTAGGATGTGTTGGGAGCATTGAGTTAGTTGTGATGTTTCAAATCCCTAAAAATCTAAAACTGTATTATGTTAATATTACCCTGGTTTAAATATTAGCTCATTTCAAGATTTTGTTTGTAAATGCTGAACTAAAACTGGATTTAACCTTTCAATACTAAGCTATACCATGTACAAGGACACACACACCCTAACTTAGTATACACTGCCATGTAAATCTAACCTTTTCTCTCTATGTTATGTTCATATACCTGTATAGATATATATAGAGTTTATGCATACATGTTATAATGTATATTGATACATAACTAAATCTCTACCTACATATATATATATATATATATATATATATATATATGGTTAAAAATGAATGTTATAAGCAAATGGGTTGTGTATTGTAGATTGTTTAACCAATATGCCATGAGTAGTGTAACTTGATAGCTATTGTCTTGAAACCCAAATCCTCCTATATACATGCCTACTATCTAACCATATGAACATGTCCACATACACCCATGCACACACAAACCATATAACATTTACATAATGCTAGCTTTTCCCTCTCTAACACACTCTCTATATATACACATTGTTATTGGATTCCATGCAATTGACTTTCATTCTTTAACTTTGATTTTTAATTTTCTTGAATAGTATCCCTTAATAGATAATTGGTAGTTATCTTTATTATATTTTATTTTTGATAAGTACCAGTTTTCATATAGGAGGGTAGACTGCCTTACAGTCTTAATGATTGTTATTTCTGTATCTTTTCTAGTTTAGCACCATAGATTGCTTGTGTGTTTTGATACTTTGTGATTGCCTAGTACTGTAGCATGTTGGTGTAACTAGATGAGATCCCAGACTGATAATACATGCCATGACCCCATAGGTTACACTTTTCAACTGTATGATTTAAATATGTATCTGAGACTATGATTGCTTGGGGCTTAACCTATAAGGAGTACGATCACCTTTAATTTCGAGGACGAAATTTTTCTAAGGTGGGTAGGATTGTAACACCTAGTTTTCCAAATGAGGGTAATTTTGAAATTTTGTAATTATAATTATTATTTATTGATATTTATTTTATATTATAATTTTAGGTGATTTTAATCATTTAAAACTATTTTAAATCATGACTTATGATTTTAGTGTTTTGATAGTGTAACCTTGGAGACTGCTTAACCTAGAGCCTAGCCATGTGATTAGGGTGTTTCATTTATCATTTCCAGTTCGAGGGTAATTTTGTCATTTTGAATTTAATTGAATTTAATATATATTATTTGGAATTTAATGTATTATTAAGAATGGTATGATTTTAATATTATTTAATTGATTGCCATGTTTTGTGATTAGCCTAACTTGGTTTGGACCTAACCTAGATTAGTCATAGCTAGTCTTAGCTAACCATGGTTATTGATAGTTAGTATTATTTAGATTTATTAGAATTAATGTGATTTTTTAGTAATTTTTAGTATAATTGATTTGGTCCTATAGTTGACTTTGACTAGTGTTGACTAGGAGACTAACCTAGAGACTAACCTAGGTCATGACTACTTCGTTAGGTTAAGTAACCTTAGCTTGACCTAAGTTAGTGATGATTAACTCATTAGAACTTATTTGGAGGGATTAGGAATTGATTAGGCTGGAATGGCTTGTGACTTCATAAGTCATGATTAATGACTTAAGCCTTAGAAGCCCATAGGCCCACACCATGGAAACCTAGCCCTATTCTAACAGCCCATGGCCGGCCACATGATCCCCCTCCTCTATTTAATGTTCCTCAAAGTTAGGGCTAGCCTCCATTAGGAATTTTTACAAAGTTTTAGAAAGAGGTAAGTCCCCATCTTCACAAATCCATAGAAATTCCATTTCAACTCCTTTTTCCCCCAAACCAATTGCAATAGGTTCTAATATTATTCCTCTTGCTACTGTTATTGAGTAATTTCAGAGTTTAGGCAAATTGGAGGAGTTTGGTTATCAAGAGGAACACCTCTCTTTGGAGCTTTTTGGAGATTTTGATACATATAGGTAACTTTCATTCCACACCATGAAATTCTGATTTTATTGCATATCTAGGGAGACCTAGGCCTAACCTAAATATAGGAATAGGAAACCCTAGATTTTGTGTCCATTTCGTGTCCCGTTTGGATACGTACCAGCCATAGTATTCAAGTGTTTGACGAAATGCCCCAATCGGCATTTCGAATGATTTTTAGAAATCCATTTGAATAGGAAATTAGGTTTATGTGTCGCTTATGTGTTTCTTGTGTCCTTGTGTGATTTTGGTGTCGTATCGTGTCAGCACAGACACGTGAACACGCTGTCGCGCGCTTGCATGCACTGGCAGTTGATTGACCTGCCTCACGGGGGACACAACTCACTGGATACGACACTTCGACACATGAAAATTGACATGTGATACGGGGCTGATACTGACACTGGGCTCCCCAAGTTTCGGAGCCTCACGTGTCGTGTCGGACACGCACGAGCTCCTGCATCAAATTTATACTGAATCGACAGCAGCCAATTTCGTGTACTAATACGCGTGTCCTATCTCACGCACATGTGTCGTAGACACGTATCAGTGTGTCCTAGCCCTAGCCCTAGACCTAGTCGACACTTGGACATGACCACGAGGTCTGTGTCGTATTGTGTCGTGTGCACGAACACTGTGAACACGTGCACGATGATTGGTTCACTGCACTGTATCCAGGTTTTGTTTTGGGTTTTTATTTCTGTTTGGACACGTTTGTGTCCTCGTGCTTGGACACAAATACATCATAAGACACGTACACAATATGTACTTACATTACCAACCACTGTTTTTGTATATTAGCTTGATTTAAATGATCAATTCTCCATTCCCCCTAATTTCCTGATATCCTTAATATCAGTTCATTGTTCACTGATTTTTTCCAGATTTTTCATTCGAATTTCTAGCACCTATTTAATCAATTTTTTACTATTAATTGCATGATTTAAAACTCTAAATGTGTACACCTATATGTTTGCTAAGTGTATGATGATTTTGGGTTAAATTGGTTTTGATTTGGTTCCAAAAACCTGGAATTTTAGTTGAGACTGAAAACTGAGTTTGTAAACTGATTTTTGGGTTTCTATTTGAACCGATTTAAATGTTTCTTCAATGTGGGATTGAACTGAGATTTCTGGGAGTTAGTTTAGGACTGTCCAGGTTTTTATTTTGGTTTTCATTGAGATAACTAACTGTTTTCTTAACTGTTGCCTCACCACACACACACTTGACACTATGTATCTCTCTCACTCACTGTTTTCTCACTGTTTACACTATCCAAAACACAAACACACATGTACACCTCACTTTCCAGCTCACTATTTCAAGTATCATTCACTGATTTCTGTTACTGCACACTGTTCAGGATTCATCACACCCTCACTTCACTGTTACACACACTTGACACCATGTATCATTCACACACCTATACTCTCATATATTCACACACCTATGTATTCTTTCATGACACTCATCACACAAATACACTCTCATATTTTCACACACACATATGCATGTCATTTCCTCTTCACACACTCTTGTATTCATGTCTCACACTCACACACATTTCCTCATGTCACACACACATGCCATAGCTCATCACACCCTCACTTCACTCATGACACACACATACACATCCCTTCCTATTCTCAATGTAATATATATGTAAAATGTATATATAGATAATATATGTATATGAGTGATATTAAGGGTAACCTATATGCATATGTGTACAATATTATCAATATATTAGATATAAATGTGTTGTGTGATATATACATATAGTTAACCTATATGTTATATATATTCCTATATTAGATTATATTAGTATGGCAATATGTGTATTGTTTAAGATATAGATAATATCATGTGTATAGGTGATTTATGGTTGGCTTAGGCATGGTATTGCCTATTAGCCTATGGCCTAGTCTCTTAGCCTATGGCCTATGTGTGTGTCTGCTTCACTAGGTGAGCCTAGATTAGACTTGTGTAGTCTTGTTAGACTTAGAATAGCCTTGTTAGACTAGTATAGACTAGTTGACTTAGGTTTGACTTGGTTGACCTAGTTTGACTTCTAGGGTTGACCAGAGATGACCAAGAGTTGACTTTGGTCTAGATTGACCTAGATTCATGTAGAACGCATTGTAGTGCATTTTATTACCATTCTGGACTTGTCGTGACTTGTGCTGTTCTGATTAGGAGCCAGACACCTCTCCTCGGACAGTACATTTCATCCGGACACTCAGATACATGCGAGTACATTTTTCGATTATTTCATATCCTGCTTAGAATTATTTTCCTGTATTAAATTACTTTACTTGATACTGTCACGTTGGTCACACGGATTAGTACTATATGGATCCCTTCTTGAGATGTTATCCCTTCAGGGAGCATCGGGTACTACATGTTCTGTGCGTTTCACCTACATGGCGTATCACTATGCTTTTTTGGTTCTTTGATCACTTGTGACGTATACTCTTATGATCACAGAGTCTTCTTTGAATCCTTATCCCATTTATTTGGTTTCCCAGAATCCCCATTTATGGGAAATCCATGTATCACCCTTCGGGGGCCTTTGCATAGAATCATAACATAACCTGGCTGGATCCTTGTGTATTGATTGGGGGTACGGGGGAGTATAAATAGTCATATGAACAATTCCAAAGTAGAATAGCCATGTACGCCTCTTTAGTATAGCCATGTGCAAATCAAGCCGTTCACATGTCGACTTTGTACTCTAAATCACTAGTCACTGGTAGCTCTCTACTTATAGTAGATATTTCTATTACAGTTCTCTCTCTGTTTATATTCTGTACTTCTTTCAGTTCATGTATCTTACTTTACTGCATGATTATATTTTCTAACCTGCTATGATCTGCTGAGATGTATTGTGCTCGCTCCCGTCCTGACTGGACCTATTGAAAATTTTACAGAGGATGATGAGGAACCCTGCACCCCTTACTTTGGAGCTTGCCTAGATGACACTCGCGACCTGGACCGCTGGAGAGGTTCAGGCAGCTGCTGAGGATGATACTCTTGCATAGTATAGATAGCTTAGACTGTTTCTTTTCATGTTTAGCTGTTGTCCTTGTTTTCAGAGTTGTATATTTTTAGAGATGATAAGACTTGTATTTCATTTCTGTTGTACCTCAGTTGAGGATTTTCTTATCTATTTTATCGTGCCATATTCTATCTCTAGAATATGATTGAGTTGTACCTCTGTGTTGGCCTCCATATGGAGAGTATTCATATTATGTTAGTTATAGTTCATGACCTAGAACAGCGTTCTACCGTCGACACTGCGGCGTAGACTGGGTGCTGTTACGTTTTCGTACCCTCATAGTGGGTGCGGGTCGTGACAGTGCATGATTGTGAGCGCATGCTTCTGGTTTTCTGCCGACTTAGCACGTTTGAGGCGCATGGCCCGTGCTGCCTCGGACTTCTTCGTACCAGCCCGCTGGGGTGTATAGTACTCAGAGTCCAAATTCTTCTCGCCTCGACAGCGAGTGAGTCTGTCAAAGACAGAGGCCTTCTGTGGTGCATCAAAGGTGATACGCATGGCATTAGCTACGCCCCTGCTCCGTCGACGTATCTTCCTCGTCTGAGAGGGAGATAGTTGGGGAATGTGGTCAGCCGCACGTTTCCCCGAGAGATGCGCTACACCGTAAGGCTCATCTTGGCTGCTGAAGACGTCAGCAGGAAGGGTAGACTACGTCAGCGCATCCCCTTCGATGGTGGTGCCAGAGGCGTCGACCTTGCGTACCCAGACTTGGTGAGTCTTTTTCGGCTTTGGTAGCCGCTTCGAAGGACTTGTGCTGCCTTCAGAGATGAACTCCTCATACGCCTGTTGATTGAGGCGTACGACCAACGTCTTGTGGGAGGAGCCCACCTTCACGTCGTCGAATTACGACACAGCTTTCTTGGTGGAGGAGAAAGAGGTCCCCAGCAGAGTCGCCAGCTTGTTTTCCATTAAAATCTTTTGATTGCAAATTTCAATTACAAATAGAACAGTGTTACAATATAGGACTTAGATGTAGTCCTAGGAGTACACTTTTGTTTATCTGGGTCCCTTGTGCCGATGGAGCGAGTGGTAATGCGTCGACTCCGTTAACGATCAGACGACGGTTTTCGGTTCTCTGAAGGTCTGAGTTGCTCTGGGTGCTGGAGCTTACGGAGAGGAAGAAGACGTTAAGTGTCTGTATCTGCCTCTCTCACTGTGTGTAGGTCTCTGTCTGTTGGTATGTCTCTCTTTCTGTTCGTGGGTGTGGAAGAAAAAAATGATCTCTCTATTTATAGCTTGTAGGCTGGCTGCTCATGCACGCATATGTAGGATGCGTCGGTTTATAGGGATGCCACATGGTGATTGCTGATGGAGGCGCATGGGCGATACGCTCTGATTCAGGAGTTGAACCCTTCTTATTGCCTTTGTGGGCTGCGGCCGAGCTGACACGTAGCAATAGAGAGGATCTTTCAGTTGCTGAGATCGTAGGTGATTAGCACCCCTTCGTAGGCTGAATCGAGTCAAAGGACACGTATCGTAGGTCCATGGCTCAAAGATCTCAGATTTGGTGGAGAGTGATCTGACAGGATGCGCCTGGGATTGGGCGCATGAGGAGACTTTAGCTTGTAACCTTTAGGAGTCACGAACCAGTTTGGGTGCACGGCTTTTGAGGCACATACGAGGCATCAGTAGTGACTTGACTTCTATCTTTTAAGGATCAGAGAAAAGTCTGAGGCGCATACAGAGATTTGGTGCGCATGGCTGCGGAGGCGCATGCGAATGGTTGGACGGCCACGTGGCTTACAACCGCCGGGTGAAAGTAATGATGATGTTGATGTCAGCGATGCTTCGTCTTCTGAAAAAGCTGCCAACTGTTCAGTCCTCGGGGACTGGCTGCTGTCGTGTCAGTCTTCAGCTTTTAATGTTCTTTGACGGATGATGGGCTGTTGAGTGGGCACATCGATCTGCGTTCCACTAGGCGCATGGGGGCGCATGGAGCACATCCTTATGAGGAGCTTGGTGCTGATGGGAGCGTCTGTATGATGCGCGGTCTGACCGACGCATCCGTTTGCATGACACATCTTTATTGGTCCGACTGTTATATTCTTCGAGTGCTTTAAATAGCCGTTTTTTGACTTGGCTGAATTTGAAGCCTCAGGTTCTTTACCATTAATGCAAATTCATTACACGGGATTCGGAGAGCCAGCCACTTGGCGCATGGGTTTGATTTGCCTGGCCTATAAATAGTGGCAAGGAGAGAGTTTGCTTCTCGTTCTCTTACGTCCTCCAAAAATGAACTTGTTTGCTCGAGCACATTCTGTTGACGAGATACTCCCGAGGGTGAAGATGCGACGACTTGTCTTCTTCATGCACTTGAAGGTGACTGTTACATCCAAAAGTCGGAGTCGAGGGCCTCTGAGGCAGGCAGAAGGTGCATGTTGCATCCAAAGATCGGGATGCTCGAGCCTCGTCTCCGTTATGCTGGAAAAGCCGCAGATCGAAATTACGGTGCTCTGATCATCGTTCTTGGGCTTTGGGAGAGCTCCTCCTCCTGCTAGAGTGGGTATTGACCATTCTGGTTGTTGAAAGCTGCTCCTTTAGCCGCGGATTTGCGGTGCTCTCCTCATCTAGCTAGGGGTTGATTGCCTATCCTAGTTTTGCTCAATAAATGCTTCATTAGTCGAAGCACTTGATCTGGTCGAAGTAAGGCGTATATGCTGAGACTTCATGATGCACATAACTGAGACTCTTGAAGAGATACGCCTGATTGAGATGTCGAAAAGATGCGCCTGACTAAGACGCCGAAGAGATGCGCCTGACTGAGACGTCAAAGAGATGCACCTGACTGAGACGCCGAAGAGATGCGCCCGTTTGAGAGCGCATGGCGGGTGCTGCGCCTGGCTGTAGACTTAGGGTCTTTTCTTTTTGTAGAAGTTCTCTTTTGTACAGCCTTTTTTAGACATGTAATAGACTTTTATATGAAATAAAAAATCTTCTTTTAATGTCTATACTTTTGCTGTTTGCTGTGCTGAGTACTTCATTTGAGCTTCCTGGCGCATGTAATGTTAGGCGCATAGGATTTCTGGTCCTGAAATTCCATGCTTCTAGAAGAGACTCTTTACTCTCTCTTCTTGTTTCAAGCTTTTCTTGCCCTAGCTGCCGTCTTCTTCTCCTTCGATCATCAATGGCTCCCAAGACTTCTAAGACCTCCTCTAGTGCTGCGATGAAGGGTAAGGGAGCGGCTTCTTCATCGACTGCGGCGCCCCCAGTTCACCCAGATATGCACCCCACCATTGCTGGTAAGATTGTTGGAAGAAAGCTACATGGACTCAAACCCTACCATAACGGGTATATCACATATTTATGCGCGAGCCCTTCTTCGTCTTCATGGAACTGTTCAAGTTCATTGTGATGATACTGTGCTATATGTGCCGCATGAGAGTCATCTTATGGCCGCATCAGCACTTTGCAAATTGGGCCGCATGATGACCAATCGAACAGTGTCGCATGAGCTTTCTTTCGAACTGTGCCGCATGAGACCCCACCAAATTAGAGCCGCATAAGTTCTGTTAAATTGGACCGCAAAAGCACTTGTTAAACAGAGCCACATGAGCTCACTTTGAACTGGGCAGCATAAGTACCCGCTGAATCAGAGCCGCATAAGACCCCACCAAATCAGAACCGCATAAGCCCTGTTAAACTGGACCGCATAAGCACCCGCTAGACAGAGCCGCATAGGCTCACTTGAACTGGGCCGCAGAAGCACCCGCTAGACAGAGTTGCATGAGCTCACTTGAACTGGGCCGCATAAACACCCGCTAGATAGAGCCGTATGAGCTCACTTGAGCTGGTTCGCATAAGCACCCGCTGAATCAGAGCCGCATAAGCCCTGTTAAACTGAGCCGCATGAGGCCGTGCTAAATCAGAGCCGCATAAGCCCTGTTAAACTAAGCCGCATGAGGATGCACTAAATCAGAGCCGCATAAGCTTTTCTAAACCGTGCCGTATGAACACTCGCTAAACCGAGCCGCATACGCTCTCTTGAATTGGGCCGCATGAGGCCTCGCCAAAAAATAGAGCCGCATAAGCCCAGAAATACTAAATGGTTTTACCTCGCCATCTTCTAGCTTGTTTCCTTTGTCTTTTTTTTCTAGTAAATCTGCCAGTCAATTCTGCGGAAGAGCCCTTGGTGGGTTCAGCCCAATCTGCTGTGGGTGTACGGTTCGACCACATAGTCCAGTATGTGGTGAACCAGCTTCCTAAAGACGAGCCTGTGGAGAGGCTGAATGCTATCAAGAACCAGTCCTTTTACTTTCTCTGTTCTATGATGAACTCAGGACGACTGGAAAGAGAATTCCTGAAGCCTGCGTTTCTCTTTGGGGATGCTTTGACTGTGAAGAACCCCAAGTTCTGGATATAACCGAGAGTTGGAGCTTTACTTCTGACGAAATGGCGATCCATATTCCTCAGATGGAGCATTATTTTCTGCTGTCGTAGTTTAACATGCTACCGATGGACATAAAGATGGACTCCTTAACTTCGAGCCAGTCGGGGACATTTGTGGGTAACATCCATTATAACAGAAACTTAGGGTCAGTATATGCGGACAAGGTATCAGTCAGTTGCTACGTGATGGGGTTGGCCCCGGAGACCTTCTCGAATGTACACTATCCCAATTTTAGTTCTCTCAAGCTGACGCCTTCCTGAACCAGCTTGCTCGGAAGGGGTCATATCCAGTTGGCCGATTGGCGCTGTTGAACTGGATAAATCCCATCCCTTAGTTGGCCAATTTGACCACGTAGATTCTGTGGAAGTATGAGACTCTCCTTCGTGAGATCGGCCTCTATCACGCCATTCAGGGCACCTGTCACGGTCTGTCCATGAATAAGACGCTGTTTATGGCTCTCCTGGAGATGTACAACCGGCGAACGGGAACCTTCTTCACGCCTGAAGGGGAGATAGGACTCCCCCTCTACGAGATGCATGCAGTTTCCAAGCTGCCCTGGGGAGAAGAAGTCTTTGAAGTGTTTACCTCGACGAACGAAGTGCTCGAGGACTTGGATCGGCGGTTCCCGGGCTTTGTTGCCGTATACCGGGAACTACTATATCATTACAGCACCTGCCACCAGACGTCCATCAAGAAGGACGGTAGCTCGGAAGGGAACCTTTCTCACACCGGGTCATGGCTCACGCACCTTTTTATGCTAGGCACCTCAGGCCGAGTTTTTCCTCGAAATCCTCAAACCCAGGAAGAAGTACAGGACCTGGTATTGAGTGCTAAGAGATCGAGGGCCACGGGCAACAGGTTCGGAAGTAAAACTGACTCCTTCAGTTATTTTTATCAGGGTACTCAGCAGCTGTTAGAGAAGGCACTCCTCACAGGGTTCCTAATGGTGTGGCTGCAGAATTGCGTGGTCTCGGGAGGGGCTGGTTCTATTGAGAGGATCAGCCGTAATTTATTCTTTCTGCCGTGAAGCTGGTCTTCGGGGCCGGACTAGCTTTTTTTCCGGCCATGGTGTGCAGCATACACCGTGGCCTCCGTGCCTTTCGTCCAAAGTCATCACCCATGATACGGCAAAGGACTTTGAACGCGTTGAACTGCCCTATCATTATCTGATGGGGTGGTTGTTGATACACTACCGGTTTTTGATGAGGCCCAGTACAGAAGATGGCGTTACGGCTGATAATGCTTTCATCTTCCAATATCACCATCATCCTTGGGAGTACAGCACTATGCCAGCCTGTCGGATGGCATTGGCGAGAGTGGACGGATACAACTTTTTTCTGCCTGTTCCTTGTTTTATCGATGAAGAAGTGAGGGGCGTACATATTGAAGGTACCTGGCCTCCTCACCTTTTGCCTGAGAAGATGCTCCTTTGGTTACGTAACATCCGTCCTGCGCACCTAGTATACCGCAACCGCAATACTGTCTACTTGGAGCCTTACTTGCCCAGTAGGTTCTTCTGACAATTCGGGTATAGTCAACTACTCTAGGACAGTCCTAGCCCTTGCCTGGGTTTTGAAGGTAGCGTGCTTGACGGCATCAGGGCCTGGCATTATTATGACACGGTTCACATCCGTACGAGCTTCTTAGTTCCTGATGCTGAGGAGCCAGGAGAGATTTTGTATTTGGCGGCATTATACCATGTCGCGGCGAGCAAGCCTCCTGTTGGCTTTGACACAAGTACCAGCTTTATTGTTGGTACTGGCTTGGCGGAGAAGCCCCAGGGGTCCAAGGCGAGGAAGAAGCAGAAGAACACAGTTGCTCTGTCAGACTCAAAGTCTGCCAACGCGGACGAAGAGGACGATGAGCATGATCCCGATAACTCTCTCCATTCTATAGATGAGGTGGTGGCGGATCAGCCGCCTGTTGTTCCTGGTCCTTCGTGCAAGCGAGGCAGGCCCGAGCCCATCGTCGGTGGCAGAACTTACTTCGTGAAACGGACTGCGTCTAAACCTCGTAGGCTGCTCATCAAGGAGAGAGACGAGAATGATGTCGTTTCAGAGGTGAATTGAATTACAACCATCTTCTTCTTTAGCTCTTCTTTTGAACTATGACCTAATCATTTTTTTTTATTTGTAGGGGTCAGAAGAATCAGACTTTCGAGAACCGGCCCCTGACTCTGAAGTTGATCTGGCCTTGACCACTTTGATTAGTGATATGTGTGCCGAAATTATTTCTGTCGGGTTATTCCGGAGACGGCTGAGGCTCAACCCATTGCTGAGGTCTCAACCCAGGGTGACGTGGAATCTATTGAACCCATTCCCGAGGCTGCTGAATCTCAGCTGGGTGACGCTGAACCAGTTATATCTCCTTGTAGGGCGGCTGGGGCAGATGAGCCAATTGCTTTTGGGTCGAATGTTGCTGGTGAAGAGGCTATGGTTGCTGAGAGCGAACCTCAATCCCAGTAACTCTTCCCTTGTAAGCTAAGTTAAATTTTGACCAGGGAGGAGATTCATTCCATCTATCATCATATCCTTCGGGTTAAGTTGATTTATAGTTGCTCCGGACATACAGGTCCTGCTCCTTTACTGCCAATGATGGACACTATCGAGGGAGAGCTGGCCAGAGATAATCTGGTGGAAGAGAGTGTGCCTCCTCTAACTTATATTGAGGGGCCTCCTGCTGAATCGAGTTCGGAAGAGCAGACGGCGGAACGGTCGGGGCGGAGAGAAATGGTCCCCGCCCTCTCCTCGGTTCATGTGGCTCCGGGGGTTGACCTTTCCGCCCTGCCGAGTCTCCAGACCCTTCGGGCTGCGGAGGAGGAACTGGCCTCTATTTAAGTGTCCTTTCGCTCGGAACTTGTTTTCCTTGTGGCGGGGGCAGCAAGTTCCGGTGCAACTTCTTCGTCCCTGCCAGCTACCCTTCCTTTGACGCCGTCTTCTACAAAAGTTCTGGATGAAGCATCAAAGGATGTGGTTGATAGTTTCTACCGCCACCTGAGATAAAGAATTGAGGCAGCGGTGGAGAGGGGGACCTCTTTTGCCTTGGCCCGTCAATGCGCCTGGGGCCAGATTGAGATCCTTAGAACCCTCCCAGGCGGGGCAGTGATAGTTGAGCTCCCGGAACCCAAATTGCTGGAAGCTGATCAGCTGGTGGCTCAGTACCAAGTGCTGCGGCAAGTTGATATGTCTGCAGCAATAGACCAAGAGAGTGCCTTCCTCATAACTGCTATGGAGAAGGTAAGGGTTGCTCGGGATACGGCCAAGCCGATTATATAATGGGGGACCTCCACCGCCTGTCTCTGCAGTATGTTCAGTTGAGCCGCAGGGGAGAGGACTGCATGGCTCGGGAAGCGACCGCCTCCCATGGGGTAATTGATACGAGAGAGCAGATCCTCGAACTTCTGAGGAAACTGAATTTCTTGGAATCTGAGCTCGAGGTCGCCCGCGCGGATAAGGAGCAGGTTGTTCAGGAAGCCGACAAGGTCACTCGAGCTTCTGCTGGCTTGGAGCGTGCTCTGGAGAAGCTTGAAGAGGGCTGGCGGGCTAACTCGCATCTGGAGGATGCGGAGCGGCTGACTCAGGAGGCCGAACGCCGGGCCAAGCAGCAGTTTGAACGGTCGACTGCCTTGCTGAGGGACCGTCTCAGAGAATTATGTATCGCCGAACCATAGTCGGCCTTTTCCTTATTTATATTCTTTTCTTTTTTGAGAGGGACGTGGTCCCAGAACATGTAGTACCTTTGACTTTCAAATAAAAGAGTATGTTTTGTTTTACCCTTCATTTGTATTGCTTGTTGTATTTGTGGTGTTATGGTATTTGCCCCATTGGGGGACTATTTGTGGACCTATTATCCCTGGCATACATTGGTTTTAGGTATGGATAACAAGTTTGATAGGGATACTTAGAACAATTCCATAGTAAGGTGGCTATGGCAGTTCTTGGTATCGGGAAAAAGAATGCCATGGAGCAGCTGGGCTCCCGGGACATGATGAGAAATGAGGCGCATGTACTAGAAAATTTAGTACAGCATTTGTGGTCAGCAGAGGACATTTGTGGTCAACAGAGGACATTTGTGGGCCTATTATCCTTGGCGTACTCCGATCTTGGGTACGGATAAGAGGTCGAGAGAAAACCAACATATTTACTCAGAGGTAATGAGGACATGGTAAATATGAGGGTTTCTTCAATGGAGCCTTCCTACTCAGAGGCAATGAGGACATGGCAGGAGTGGACTCCATGAAGGGTACATAGAACAACTCAGAGGTAATATGGACGTGGAAGTTCTACGTGAGGGGGTGATATGTTCTTTTTTTGCGGAAGCGAAACAACTCAGAGGTGACATCGACGTGGTTGTTTCGAGAAATTTGTGGATCTGTTACCCTGTTTATGCAATCAAAATACGGGCATTAGATCATGAGGAGATGCTCTTTTAGGAAAGAAGTTCAGAGGTATGATCATACGTGACTTACTACCCAAAAGATGCGATATAGATTCATCTGGAGTGACCAGAGTATAAGTTCAGCGGTACCTGCGGGTACATAACTCAACAATCTGGGAGATTTAGAGTCAGAATGTAAGTTCAGCGGTACCAAAGGGTACATAACTCAACCATCTGGGAGATTTGTAGGATGTCGTTTTAGACATAATACTTCTTCAGGAACTTGCCATTGATGGACAACATGAGCAAGTCTCCATTTTCTTTTGCGAGGCGGTAAGCACCATTGGAGAATACAGCCTCGATGATAAATGGGCCTTTCCACTTTGGCTGAAATTTGCCGGCGGTTTTGTGGGTCATAACCATCAGCCTCCGAACTGCCAGAACGAGATCGCCCACTTGGAATTTACTGAATTTAACCTTCTTGTTAAAAGCTCTCGAGATACGTGCTTGGTACAGCTCGATTTATTGTTGAGCTAACATGCGCTTCTCATCCAGGGCCTCCAACTCTTGTATCCGGCGACGGTAATTATCATCTGTCGTCAATCGATAGATAAGGGCGACACGGAGCGAGGGGACTTGAGTGTCCAGTGGAAGAACTGTCTTACTCCCATATACCCGAGAGAATGGTGTATTCCTGGTAGCCGTCCGAACTGTAGTACGGTACGCCCATAAGCATTCGCCAAGCTTCTTGAGTAGCTTGATTATAGTTTTATTGAATGCTTCTGCCAATCCATTTGCTGTCGGATTGTACGGTATTGAAGCAACATTGTGGATTCGGTGTTTGTCGCAGAACCGCTAGAAGGCGTGGCTTGCGAACTGCAGACCATTATCGTGGATGATCCTTCGGGGCAATCCGAAGCGGTAGATGACATGATGCTTAAGGAAGCTGATTACGTTTGATGTCTTCACTTCTGCCAGCGGAATAACCTCCGCCCATTTGGAGAAGTAATCTGTGATTGCGAGTATGAAGTGATGTCTTCAGGACGAAGGCGCAGTGATCGGACCAATGATGTCGATTCCCCATGCATCAAATGGCCAGGATGTCACCGTCGGATGTAGAAACTCGGATGGCTGGTGGCTGAAATCTGTGTGGACTTGACATGCTTTGTACTTTTATGCATAGTCTATCGTATCTACATCCATCGTGGGCCAGTAATAGCCCATTCGGCGAAGGCGGACTTGCAATTTCGGGCCAGTAATCTATCGTATGATCGCCGATATAGCATTTTTGTCTCTGTATCATAGAAGAATCTGAGGGAACATCTTCTGATAGAAGTGGCTTCCTTTGGATTCTCGGGCAAGATGCCATAGACTACGAAGTCTACGAATGGTTGTCCCCAGTCTGGTGCTTCGTCGACCTCTAAGCGGAATAACTCAATACAAATTGAACGTTATTCTTGGGACAGATCAATTGAGGGCCTATCGCGTCCACCAAGTGATGATCATGATTCAGAACCGCTAAGGAAGCGGCAAGACCTGCTAAGGCATCGGCTTCGATATTTTGGAGTCTGGGAACATGTTCTATGAAGAACCCTTCAAATGATGAAATAATATTGATCGCTATTTGGTGATAGGGGATCATATCTTCATGGCGAACTTCGTATGAACCTCGGATCTGATTGACGATTAACTGTAAATTGCCGTATGCTTCAAGATACTCTACCCCCAGCTCCTTTGCAAGTCAGAGGCCAATGATCAAAGTGTTGCACTCGGCCACGTTATTTGAATAGGGCTCCGTGAGGGAGTAAGCCCGATTGATCACCAGCCGAGAGGGAGAAATCAACACCACTCTGACTCCAGCGACGATGTTGCCCTTGGGCCCAGTTCTGGAAGCGTCGTCGAAGAACATTCACTATACAGTATCATGAGAGGCCACATTTGAATTGGCGACCTCATCTGGAATCTCTTCGTCTATTCTGGTTGACTCCGAACCTGGATGAGCTGCTAAAAAGTTTGCCAGAGCTTGACCTTTAACAGCCTTCTGCGTGACGAAGATCATATGGTACGGAGACAATAATATCGCCCAGGTAGCGAGACGAGAGCTGACTGCACCTGGCTTGGTCATGAGGACCCTGAGGGGGTTAACTCTTTATACGACATGGATGGTTTGTCCCGTGACGTAATGTCGCATCTTCTGAATGACGAACACCAGAGCAAGGCACTCTTTCTCCACGGCAGTGTATCGATGCTCAGGCTCCATCATCATTCTGCTGTGATAATATATAGCTTGCTTATGGCCTGCATTATTGTTTTGTGCTAGTAAAGCACCGAGAGAATGCTCCATTGCACGCATATAGAATAGGAATGGTTTTCCAGCAACCGAGGCCTCCAGGACTGAAGGGTTCGATAGATATTCTTTGATGCTGTCGAAGGCGTACTGGCATTCTTTATCCCATACGAATGAAATGCTCTTCTTCATGAGATGGGTGAATGGTTGATATCACCCGGAGAGGTTAGAGATGAACCTCCTGATGTAAGCTAGCCTCCCTTGAAGGCCTCGGAGTTCACGAAGATTTCTCGGGAGACCCATCTCCATGATTGCCTTCGTCTTCTCAGGGTCTATGTAGATTCCTTGGGCAGTAATGATAAAACCCAGGAATTTTCTACTAGATACGCCCAAGAAGGATTTGGTAGGATTCATCTTCAAGTTGTGTGCTCGCATCAGGTCGAATACCGTCCTCAGATCCTGCAGATGGTCTTCCTTGAAATAGCTTTTGACAGCGATGTCATCAACATAACACTCCACAGTCTTATGTAAGTGATCTCTGAAGATGACACTCATGGCTTTTTAATATATGGCACCGGTATTCTTTAAGCCGAAGGGTATAACGGTGTAACAGTACATGCCAATCGGTGTTCGAAATGATGTACGCTTCTCGTCTTCAGGAAAAATATTAATTTAGTTGTATCCTGAGAAGCCATCCATGAATGACATGCGCTCAAAGCCACATGTGTTGTCGATCATGATGTCCGTAATGGGAAGAGGAAATTCATCTTTAGGACAAGCTTCGTTTAGATTTCGAAAGTCGATACAAATTCGAATATTCCCATTCTTCTTGAGGACTAGCACTATGTTGGCGACCCAGTCTGGATGGTGCTCCTCCCGGATGAAGCCACTGGCTATCAGTTTGTTGACCTCAGCTTCGATAGAATTTATGATGTCCGGGCGGAAACGTCTTTGCGATTGCTTGACCGGCTTTGTGTCTAGACGAATGTTTAGCTTGTGGAGTACAACCTCGGGGTTTAGCCCTGGCATGTCTTCATAACTCCAGGCGAACACGTCAATATATTCTTTGACGAGTTGCAGTAGCGATTCCCGCTCTTCGTCTGTCAGACCTTTGCTGACGAAGATTGGCTTTTGAGAGGACTCATCGTCGAGGTCAACTTGCATAACCTCATCTTCGGTAGGAGGTTCACGAAGTTCGAAGCGTTTCTTCCATTGTGCGTCTAGTTACTGGACCCAAGGTTCCAACTCGAGAAGTTTGGGTACATCTTTATCTTCTTCGTAGGCATCAGCAAATGCCCATATTGTCAGACAGAGCTTGCCTGAAGATGATTCTTCTGGCTGAACTTCTTCTATCCTAAAGGGTTATGGATCATTCTTCTGGCTGAAGATGATTGGACGATCCTCTCCCTCGACTATGAAGCACGTCTCTTCCACGGGAGTAAGTTGGTTTGTGGTGTAGACATTTGTCACTTGTGTGTAGGTGGGTGCCTATACCTTGTTCTATAGCATACAATGTACAAAGCTTATTAAGCTCGAGGTAGTTCAAAGATAGCGCTTTATTGATGAAGTTAGGTATCTTTTCCTGTGGAATTATATCATCTGTGGATGGAGCATCAGTGTGAGCAGCCATATACTTGGCCATCTCTGACTCTTCTTCGGCCACCCCATGTGTCAAAAAAGACTGGAAGGATGACTTAGACAGCTTAATCATCAGGAGCTCCACTGGTAGAGCAGAACGTGGAGTCGTTGGCGTACTAGCGACCCCCAGTTTGGGGCTCGATGCTGGACAGGGAGTTATTGGCTGGCTAGCAGTCCCCGGCTTAGCGCTCGGCTGTCGATTCATTCTGGGAAGACGAATCGTCATCGACTTGACAGAGGGATTGAGCTTCTCTGTTTATTGCTGGCTAGCTCTAGGCAGCCTGATTGTCAGTGGCTCTGTCGTGGGTCTTGGCGCTTGGCCAGACCATGGCAGTCGGATTATCATCCGCCCCTCCTGTGCAGAGAGGCTGATTGTATCCTTACGCAGAGTGGCTGTAAGGGGTGCAGTTCTGCCAGGTTTTGGGCTTGGAGGTGGATCGTCAGAGGTTCTTTTGATCAAGTTGCCTTCTCAGTTTGAGCTTGAGTATCTCCTTCGATAAGGTGACTTTTGGACTTCTCGTACAAGCATGAGTCTGAGTAGTAGGATTCGACCCTTTTAAAGAGATCAATGTCGGCAAATTCTGTCCTCACGAAGCCGTGCTTGTCGACATACCTGATGCACTGGTGCAGTATGGAAGGCACGATCATGTAATCGTGTATCCAAGGATGCCCCAGGAGAATATTATAGGAAGTGTCCGCATCTATGACATAACAGGTCACTTCTGACTGAAGGTCGCCGATTTGGCACTTAAGGCGAATCTTTCCGATCGGATAGCTTCTGCCTGAATTGAAACCGCTGATGGCAGTGCTTATCGGCGACAGGCGATGCATTGGGATGCGCAGATGGTGCAGCAAGCTCTTCGGGATGATGCTTATGGAAGAACCGGGATGAATATGCATCCGATCCACCTTGATGTCGCCATTGTATCCAGTATAATACAGAGGGTGATCGTGCAGGTTGGTCTTGATAAGCATATCCTGAAGAGTAAAGACAATGTTGGGCATTGCACCTGTACAAGCGTTGTCCTGGAGATCTGCAGGCGAGCTCTCCCTAGTGAGATTGGACTGAGCCAGATATGCGTTGGCATTCTGGAGTGCCTCGCTCAGTACGACACGAACATCTTTGGAGAGTCTCAGGAGCTCGTATAGCGATAATTTGGCTTGTGTGTTGGCCAATTGTGCCAAGATGTCAAAGTTGTAGGGCCTCTCCAGTCTATGAGGTGCCTTTTTTCGGAGTGGTTTGTCAAAGCGAGTCTCCTTCGGCCTAGGCTTGTCGGTCGTCGGAGGCTGAGAAGGTCCTGGAGCGTCAGCAGTAGCCGGCTAATGATCTTCAGCCGAGTTACCTGATGTAGGTTAGGATTGTGCACCCGTCCGGGGGACGACAGCTGTAGCTTCTTTGACCTCTGCCGAGATTGTGCTGCAGGATTTAACTTTCCCACTCTTCTTCTTGCTGGTGGAGGGTGGTGCGGACTGAGTCACTTTAGGTACCAGGTCCGGATGGATCCACATAACCTCCCCTTGTGATGTGGTAAGGGGCACTAGACCAGTAGCATGATCTCGCGAAGGTGGAAGATTAGCAACCTCCATTGTTGCCCGAGTGATGGACACTACGCCGTCTTGAGTCTTTGTCGGAGGGAAGCTGCCGAACTGTACTGACACTATGTTGGCTACCAAGGTCACCTCTTCGAAATTAATGGCCAGGGCCTTAGAGTCGATGAGATGTTGGATGTATCGCTTCAGTTGGAAGCAGCCTTGCGTAGCATGTTGAACGTAGCGATGGTAGTGACAGTACTTAGGGCTCTCCATTTCTGCCTGACGAGGTTCCCGTCTTAGGGGGGAGATGAACTCTACCCCCTTGTATGAGCATGTCCAGGATGGGCTTGACATGGCTGTCCTCGAAGGAGTAGGTCATCTGAGGCTACTGCTTTCTGCTGGCTTTGGTTCAGGCTTCTGGGCTGTATCAGCCACCATAGCTTGCTTACCCTTGTTGTCTCGGTTGTTGGAGGAATTACCGTCGTTGTTGTTGTTGGCATTAGGGCGTTTACCCTTGTCCTCTCCTTCCGAGATGTGCAGTCCCAGTTGGCGAGCTTTCTTCAACTTGTCTTCTGTGCCAGTGGCACAGATGATGAACGTCTTCCAGTCCTTAAACTGACTTTTGTACATCCAGAGGCTGATTGTGGGAAGCAACCTCTTTTGGCAAATTTCAATTAAGGAGGAATCAGGGTTACCGGAAGGCAACTTCATCATGGTTTGGCAAAATTGCTCAATATAGTTCCTTGTCAGCTCCTTTTCTCCTTGAACAACGTCCATGAGGGTGGACATCGTCACATCTTGTCCTACTTCGTAGAACGTCTCCATGAACATACGTTTGAAGCCGACGAAGGAATGGATGCAGTTGTCTGGCAAGTTGCGGTACCAGTTGAAGGCGACCCCTTCCAATGCCCAGATGAACAATCGCGTAAGGATGGCATCATCATGGGTCAGATGGTCGGTTGTAACCTCAAAGTAAGTGATGTACTGGCTTGTAGAGGTCCTGCCATCATAGGGATTGATGTTGAATAGCTTATATCTTGGTGGGAAGGGAACATCTCTCCATGCAGCAGGATACGGTTGCCGTATTCTAAGGTCCTGGGAGGTTTCTCGAGCGTGAAACATGGCCCGGAGCTCCTTGACCTCTCTTCTTGCCTTCCTGGCCTCGTTTGCAGCAGTGGGAGCCGATATTTCAGGAGGATTATCACCCGGGTTTGGTGCAGCTGAGTTTGAGTCTGCATTGACTGTGGGACCCAAGCTTGTTTGGCCAGGTGTCCTTCCTTACAAAGTTGGAAGGGACGCTTTGATCTCGTCCACGGACTTGACCAAAGTATGCAGTATGGCCTCCAGAGTGTCGATGCGTTGGCGATCACTGGGACCGTCTTGGTCGTTGTTCGTCATGAACGCCGTCCTCACATGAGGAAAAATGGAAGGAACGGTGGACGACGTGCCCTCCGAATCAAACCCTTATATAGAGAAGTCGTCAGGGTATGTGGGAATGTTCTTCTCTAGTTCAGACTCAGAAGGAGTGGTACTCGCAGCTTCAGAGCTTGCCTCATCTTGAGAGTTGTGGACGTCCTCGGGGACGTCGGAACCTGCTGCATCTGTTGGGGGACCTGTTTCCCCTGGATTATGTTCTTGGAATACCGGATTATCGTGGTTGTTCGGAAGAGTGCTACCCCCAGCTCCAGCGCCTCCAATAGATGTGGACGACGAATCTCCAAGTGTGGCAGATTTCGTATTTGAGCGGGTACCTTGGTAAACTCCTCCTGTAACGGTCGTAGACAACTGCTTAGAAGAGACTTTCTTGGTTACGCTGGTTGAGATTTTTGGTCTGGAGATATTTGTTTTCTTTCCTCTCCCGCCGCCAGGGATTTTCTGAGCAGAATTGCAGGAGGCGACGAGAAGCGCCTCATCCTCTGAGCTTGGTTGTTGCAGTCGTTGGAAGACAGACCGTCGTTCTTCTTGTACTGCCGCGTTATTGCAGCAGCAGTTGACAATGACTTGGGTGCAGTGATGTCCATGGAAGGACTCTCTGTAAATCGAGGCTTCTTCTCTTTCCTTACGCTTATGAAGGATCACGTCACGCAAGTCAGGTGCATCTCGAGCAACCTTTACATCCGTTTTGTGGGCTCGGGAATCGCGAGCGTCCGAGTGTGTTGAGACCAGGTTTGCTCTCTGATTGTTAGGAGACACTGGGGAACCACTCTGTCCGTTTGCCTCCGGCGGCTGGACTCGAGTGGTTCTGTAAAACTTTCCATCGGAGGCCCGTATAACAGTAAGCGGAGCGCTCGGATGGTCAGAGGTTGGGACAGCTGACTGAGCTCGTCGAGCCCGCGCCGTCCTAGACTTCTTCGCTCTAGCACCTAAGGTTGCATAGTAAGAAGAGTCCAAATGGTGCCGCACAGAGTCTGGCACATTTTCTTGGGAGCATCTGGAGTCCGGACCGCATGATAGGCGGTCAAAGACTGAACTCGAGCCGCCTAGAGCAGATGGTCTGCGGCTGGGATTGGTGGCCGCATAGGCTGTCTTCATGCGGCTGGCATTTGTGGCCGCATGAGCAGTTTGCATGCGTCTGGGAGTTGTGGCCGCCTGGGCCTCCTTTATGCGGCTGGCAGTTGTGGCCGCATGAGCCTTCACCATGCGGCTGGTAGTTGTGGCCGCATGAGCTTAATCTATACGGCTGGAAGTATTGGCCGCATGAGCCTTCTCCTTGTGGCTGGCCTTTGTGGTAGCATGAGTCTTCTACATGCGGCTGGCCTTTGTGGCCTCATGAGTCTTCATACGACTGGCACCCTTATGTGGCTTCCGCATAGAGTTCCTCCTTGTTTTCGCACGTCCAGCATCGTAGTGCTTTCCTCTGCCGGACTTGGGGACAATAGGGTTCTCTGTGGCCTGAAGTGGGGCCGCATACGAATCTCCGCCATCCTGGGTAGTAGAGAACACTTCGTCCAGAGCTTGGGCAGGAGCAAATGATTTGGGCCTCCACTACCTACGGGCCTTCTTCGTGCGGGCTCGCTTCTGGACCAGGCCAGTGCTCCCGTCGGAGAGCATTTCTTCAAACGCCTGTTGGTCGAAGCGAACGACCAACATCTGTTGTGTGGAGCCAAGTTTGGCTGCGTCCGATTACGTCACCAACTTCTCAGCCATAGAGAAGTTAGTCCCCAGCAGAGTCGCCATCGTGTTTGCCATTGATTATAAAAGAACATAACAGTTTTACGGGAGGACTGGACTTTTACCTCACAATACAAACTCGTTCGCACAAAGAGAGCCTAGGAATAAAACCTAGGAAAAGCAATCTAAGTACAATTGTTTAGTTTTTCTGGAGGGTGACGGTAGAGGCTCAGGAGAGTGCTATCAACTCTGCCTTACTCCTTGGACGATCGAACGTCGCTTCGGCTCTAGCAAAAAATTGCTCTTGCTGGGTGCTCTTTGCTCTATATCTCTCTCTGTGTCTCCGTCGCTCTCTGTCCAGTCTGTAAGGTAATTGCCCCTTGCTATTTATAGGGCTTTGTGATAAGTAGGGTGTGCAGTAATTGCTCCTTAAAAAGCGGGTGGCTAGGGATTCGTTAAGATTTGTCTTGATCCTCTTTGTTGAAAATCAATCCGGGCTGTTAATGTTGATTGTAACAAATATGGGCCGTTAATGTTGATTGTACTAAATCTGCATAGTTTATTGGAAATCGATTTGGGCAGTTAATGTTGATTGTAACAAATCTGCATTATGATGATTTGTTGATAGCATCAAATCTGATGGGATAAGGCTTGGTCAATCTTCTACAACGTGTCCCAACCGCCATTACGCTGAGAGCCGTACGAACGCGGAGGAATAAGTCTTAGTCGATCTCCTACCACGTGTCCCTACTTCCATAGTGATGCGAGCTGCATAGACGGGGCATCCTGGCAGAGCCGTTTGAGCGTGGACCCGACTACCGAGCCGCATGAAGGTGACAGCCGCATGAGAGTGATAGCCGCATAAGTGTGAACCCCAACTGAACCGTATAAGGGTGGCCCCCACAATCCGAGTCGCATGAGAGTGGCATCCGCATGGGGGGTAGCCTCCAACGAAACCGCATAGGGGTGGCCCCCACAATCCGAGCCGCATGAGAGTAGCAGCCGCATGGGGGGTGGCCTCCAACTGAACCGCATAGGGGTGGCCCCCCACGATCCGAGCCGCATGAGAGTGGCAGCCGCATGGGGGTGGCCTCCAACTGAACCGCATAGGGGTGGCCCCCCACGATCCGAGTCGCATGAGAGTGGCAGCCGCATGGGGGTGGCCTTCAACTGAACCGCATAAGGTGGACCCCACGACCGAGCCGCATGGAAGTCTTTGAAGCGATCCGCATAAGGAGCTTTGGAATTGGTGGATTGTGCCAGCTATAAAGATTTTATCTCGTCTCTCTAGGAGCACGCCATTATGATAGAGCCATCATTTTACCTTTATGTCAGAGCTGTCAATCCTTCATTGTCAGAGCTGTCGCTTTCCTGTGTCAGGGTAATTAATGAGCTAGCTGCTCAGAGTATTTATGGCCAGCTGTAAAGGCCTGTTTTGAGCCGCATGAGGCCACGTAGCTTCCCCTTCATCTTTCTAAGCTGCATGAAGCTCTCGGATCTTTTTAGCCGCATGAAGGCTCCTTCAGCTATGAGCCACATAGGGCTGATTTTCGGGCTGCATAAGAATTTATTTATATATTTCCATGCTTCTACAGTACTAAAATAAACAATCCGGACACTGCCTACACAAAAGTAGACTAGACTGGACTCCATACAAAAATGACGGCCAAACAATGAGTACGGTTTTATACGTTAGCTAACTAGGGTTATCACAATCATAATTACTAACATATGCACTATTGAAAAATTCAATCCAGTTCCCTGCTCTGCAGACTACCCGACTTGTCCAGGCCAAAAGAAAAATAAAGTAATGGTGGCTACATTGCCCAGAAGACAAATGTATCCTATGATCTAATAGTGGGTACGTCGCCCACGAGACAAATGTACCCTAAAATATATAGAAGGTGCAACACTCGACGGTGCGCTGGAAGTGTGCTCATCATGACAGATAGCTCCAAATCCATTCAGGTTGGGGCAGGAACAAAGGGCTCCAAATACAGTGCATCTTGGTAATCAAGCTAGTTGTTTAGTCCTTAACATTTTCTTGTTGGATTCTGGGTGTGGCCTTCCGCAGAATCTATCCTAGACATGATATGCAAGACTGGACAAAAGTAAGAATGTGCACTACAACAAGCGACAACAAGAAAAATATAATAAGCTGGAAGCTAGGAGTGCACTACGATGAGCCACTATAGAGAAAATAGGGAGTGCGCCATAACAGGCCACTATCATGTAAGCAAGAAAAGACATGTACCAGAGTGCACCACGATGGGTCACTATCTATTAAGCAAGGAAGACATGTAACAAGAGTGCGCCACGATGGGCCATTATCTAGTAAGCAAAGAAGACATGTAACAAGAGTGCGCTACGACGGACCACAACAAAGAAATTGTAGACATGGCATAGACTGCAAACTACAATAAATCCAAGAAGGCATGGTAATACATATCACAACATATAAGAAAGAATCGAAAGGAAAGACATCATGGCATGTAAAAAGGGATAAATAAATGTAAGTACATGACATAGAATAATAATTTAATATGTGCTAGTGTCAAGTGAATAAAGGGTGTACAATCACTATCTAACTATTCAAGATCATCAAGATGAGATCATGTTATCATGTTAAAGTTAAGTTCGATATTAACAAGTTATCAAGTGGGGTCGTCGCAAGTTAGGTCAAATATAGAAAACATGCAAAGAAGATAAAAAAACTGTAATTGAAATTATTAGTTGCATGTAAACTCCAATTAAGGTAAAACAAGAAGATTCTTGAAACCAAGACAAGGATCTACAACTTTCATGTTTTGAGCTTTTTCAAGATTCTAGCTATAAAATAGCTTAAACAAGCAAAAATAGCCATTCACGAAAATCTGCGCGCGTGGGCAAAACTGCCTAAGGTGTACGGTGTAAGCATGCACGGCGCGCGGTATGTGCGCAAAACGTACTACATGTGTGTAGAAGCATGAAAAAAGACAAAGAAGGCCTACGCGGCTAAAAACAGAAGGAGTCTCATGCGGCTCAAAACAGAAGGAGCCTCATGCGGCTCATAAGTCCTTCAGGATCCTATGCGGCTCAAAACAGAAGGAGCCTCATGCGGCTCCAAAAGTCCTTCATGCGGCTCGGATGGCTCCACGCCACGTGGCCTCACGCTGTCCGATCCGACAACCGGCCATAAAGTTGTAGCGTGAATTAATTACTCTGACGGCAGCCCTAACAATGACAGTACTGACAATGACAGCTCTGACAAATGACAGCTCTGACAAATGACAGCTCTGACATAAAAATTGAAATGATGACTCTGACATGATGGCGTGTTCCTAGGGAAAAGAAGAAAATCTTTTCATACAACTGGCATGATCCGCCAAATCCCAAAGCTCCCTATGCGGCTGCCACTCCTATGCGGCTGACACCCCTATACGGCTGCATCCTTCATGCGGCTGCTTCCTTTATGCGGCTGCTTTCTTCATGCGACTACCACCTTCATGCGGTTGCTTCCTTCATGCGGCTGCTTCCTTCATGCAGCTGCTTCCTTCATACGACTGCCACCTTCATGCGGTTGCTTCCTTCATGCGGCTGCTACCTTCATGCGGCCAGGAATGTGGGGGCCACCCATATACGGTTCATTTAGAGACCGCATTCATGCGGCTCTGTCAGGATGTCCCACTCACGACAGTTAAGACACGTGGTGGTCCTCATTACAGTTGAGACACGTGGCCATCCTCATGATAGTTGAGACACGTGGCTATCTTATCCCCTCGGAGTTATGGCTGCTCGCAAATCATAACAACCATATTTAGTGCAATCACCATTAATACTCAGATCAAATCAGATTTGTTATAATTAAGCAAATTGGACACGTAGCGGGAGATCTGAGCTTGTCATGACAAATTATAAAGATTCATTGCAATCATCATTAATTGCCCATACGGATTTGGCGCAATCAAGAATTAACTGCCCAGATGTAATGCATTCAAGATTAATGGTCCAGATGATTGGCCGCCGACTTTTTAAGGGGAGAATCATTGCAAACCCTAATGATCACACCCCACTTCTATAAATAGCAAGGGGCCATTCCCTTGCCAGCCCTGGAGAATTCAGGAGAAAAAGATGAGGAGAATTCCAGAGAGAAAGAGACTATCTCCATCCGGCTGGACACACAGAGAGACAAAGGCACGCGCACATAGAGTTCTTCCCACACATCCAGAGAGCATTTCTTCATCAGAGCCAAGGCTACGTCCGATCGTCCAAGGAGTAAGACAGAGCTGCCGTCGCTTTCCCGAGCCTCTATCGTCACCCCCCAGAATAAAAAATAAACAATCGTACTTAGATTGCTGCACCTAGGTTTTGATTTTTAGGCTTTCTTTGTACGAGCGAGTTTGTATTGTGAGTCTAAGTTCAGTCCTCCTATAAAATTGTTCTGTACTTTTACAATCAGTGGCAAACAACGTGCAGACAAAACTGCCTACGGCCAAAGGTGCGCTGAAGCGCCGCACGGCGTGTGGCAAAAAATCGTGCGGCCACGCGAGATGTGTTACGCGCAGGCAAAAATGCCACGGTGTAAGGTACGTGCAAGGACGGCGTGCGACAAAAAATCGTGCGGGCACCCGACACGCGGGGAAAAATGCCCACGGCACAAGGTACGTGCATGGACGGCATGCGGACGCATGGCAGAAAATTACGGGGGCGTACGGCTCGAGAGATGCGCTGTGGGCGAGGACAAAAATGTCTATGGCGCAAGGTGCGTACAAGCACGGCGCATAGGCGCACGACAGAAAATCGTGCTAGCGTACAGTGCACGAGGTACAATGCACGCACGGGCAAAAATGCCTATGGTGCACGCATGGCGTACGGCAAAAGCACTGCGCGCGGCACTGATCATCGTCTCGACAACACCAAAAGGTGTGGGGAACCCATGAGCACGAAAAATGGCGTAACTAACTCAAAATAAATCAAAATCAAGTAGTTCAAAAGCCAAATTGGGTAGAATAAAATTTTCCACAACATGGAACCATTAGATTTCGAAAATAACAATGTTTCAGAGATCAAAACCATAAAAAACGAGAAAAATACAAACTTAGATCTACAAAAATGTAAACATCAAAACCAAAAAACTCCAAGTTCTAAAGGGGCTTAGCATCATGCAAGGAAGAGAATAGAACAAACAAAATGGCAAAAATAATATGTTCAATATTTTGTCAAGATGTACTTGCCTATGTTGGTGGAGGAGTAAATAAAGAAGAAAATGAAAAAATAAATAAGAAGTAATGAAGAGAGAGAGAGAGAGAAATTGGTTTATATATAAACCCTCTTATCTAAAACCAACCCAAACTAAGCCATGCCATGTTGAACCAAACCTAATAAAACCGAGTCAAGATTCAACCAAGGCAAGGCTATGAAAGACAAGTCAAAACACGGGTCACCTGACAAATGTCAGTATTTCGTACACGTATACTAAAAATACGTATAACGAAAAACGAGAGTGACAAGCATGCCGTAGGTATACACTGGTATACTGGTGGTATGTCGATCAAGAAAAAAATCTATAAGTTGCAAAAAAATTACAACATTCCAAAAATCAAGAAAATATAAAATACAGTAGAAAAATACGTATCCGTATATAAATACCGATACTGTGAAATGAGTCTCAAAGTTACAAATCAACCCTCTTTAGAAAATTTCGTCCTCGAAATTTAAGGAGTGCACATAGACAAGTGTAGAAGCATGAAAAACACAAAACTATGTATCCCACAAAAGGAGCTATGTGCCCACATAACCAAAAGGGGCTATCTGCCCAGAGAACCAAAGGGAGTCTATGCGCCCACATGATCGAAGAGGGGCTATGCGCCCACATGATCGAAGAGGAGCTATGCGCCCACATGATCGAAGAGGAGTTATGCGCCCACATTGTTTTCATGCAGATCAAACATGTACCCAAATATGGGCGCATAAACTTACTTCCACACTATGCGCCAAAGGCAGCAGATCCCTACGACTCAGTCAACATCTACGATCAATCGTGCACCGAAGCATGCGACCACGTCAGTCTCTACGAGCAATCGTGCACCGAAGCATGCGGCCACGTAAACCCACGATCTATCCACGAGCATCCAACGTCCATGCGCCCAAAGGGGTGTTATGCGCCCACAGAGAAATCAGTGTATTTTCTACCTGTGGGCGCATAACAGTCGTTTCAGTACAAAACAACTATAAATAGGGGTCTCATACCTCTTCAAAAAATAGACAGAACAGAGAGTATTTCAAGAGCCAAATTGCTGCGTTCTTGCCAGTGAGCCGAGAGTTAGCAATTTTCTTAGTTTTTCTCCTACTTTTGTAATCGGAGTGTCAACGGAGTAAAGGAGCAACTGTCGCTCAATCTTCATCGTCGTATTCTCCATAATTCATTTTATACTCGCAGATTTTTAGTGTAAGATCTCTCAGACGTACTCGATTTGTTGAGCCTTGCGCCAATAAGAAAAGACATTGTTTCTTTTTTTTTGTCCACAAAAATGGCGACTCTCTTGGGGACTACATTTTCCTCTAACGAGAAGGTGGTGATGCAATCCGATACTGATAAAGTGGGGAGCATGTAAAACCCCTAAATTTTTTAAATTATTTTTTTATTATTTAAAAAGACTAAAAAATGAATTTATGCAATTTATGAATTTTTTTATTAGTAGAAATAATCTTTACCATTGTTGAGTTTTGGAGCACATGACGATCATGACTTTTAGCAGGAAAGTTGTAGCAGTGTGCCTTGACTAGTATATTAGCCATGCCAGGGGAAGCCTAGCCATGGTGATGTCCAAACTAGAAAACCAGGTCAAGCTATGGATTGACTTATTTAAATAATTTTAATAAGATATTATTTTATATATTAATTTTTAGATGACTCGGTTTATTTAATCTAGTCCGAACTGGGCTCGGACCAAACCTAGGCCCAAGTAAAAATGTGGAGTGACCAAGACGACCCTATAGGCATATTTTATGGGTGTGCGAATGTTCTTAATATTATTTTAGAATTTGAGAAATATTTTCTAATGATTAAATTGGAGGTACAAAATTTATATTTTTATTATTAATGATGTTTTCCAATATTGGTACAATTTTCTAGACCCAAGTAAGGGTGTGGTAAAGATCACCCATTGGGGCAATTTTTATTATTTTATTATTATTAAAGTTATTTTATGGAGATTTGATAAACATGTTTATTCTAATAAGATATTATTTATTATTTTGAGTTGATTTATTGGCAATTGAATTTATATAAATAAGTACATGGGTTTGAATATATTAAATATTTGGACATATGACATTTAAATTATTATTTGGATTTCTATATAGATTTATGGTATATATGTATGGATATATACATATACATATATACAAAAATATATTTAAGAAGATTGAGTTACAAAAAAAAAAAAAACCCAGGTGAACAGTACCCGCGGGGGTGCACTGTTCATCCGAGCATCCCCCGACCCCCACTTATATATGTACCATCAAAAAAAATCTTCTAACCCTAACCTGACCTCTCCACCTGGACAACCGCGACCCCCAGCCTCGCGCGCGCACCGCCGCATGTGTCCGTCGGCCAACCTTGTGCTGTGGCGAGGCCGACAGCAGACCGCCGCAACAACGAAACAATAGCAGCTTCGCGCGTAGACTCCGCCGCTTAGGAGCGCATGTTTTTGTCGAATTTCTTTCCGTATAGTTCACTGATTTAAGATCTGTAAACTCGTATAGGAAGCCAATATGACCCACTTCAAGCCCCTTCAAAGGTATTTGGAGTTAACCCATTAGTTCTCTCAGAAATTCAACGCGAACATTGTCGAAAATCTGAGCAAAACTAGGGCATTAGAGTAGTTCCTGCCTTAACATTGTTGGCATTTTCTGAATTAAATACTCCGAGTTTTCCTGAATCAATTTCATACAGTTTTAGACAACCTATACGAGAATAAAACTCTTTTTATAGATCTAGATTTAATTACGTATTTGAAAAGTTATTTGATTTAAAAAAATAAAAAAAAACATGTTTTCGAAAACTACAACATTAGAAAAATCTTCGATTCAACGTGCGTTCCGCCAATTTGGGCGACGTGGTCGTGAACCGAAAGCATCGAAAGGTGCATATCGACTTCGCGGACGTGTGGGCTTTGACGGAATTCAAATTAGTTGCATGTGCGCGACGAATTTGACGCGTATCCGTCAAAATTTGCCGTATCGGCCTCTTTGCAAATTTTTTAATTACTTTGTGCATGTTCGTCGAATCGAAATGAAACTTGCACCTGCAGGACCGTATCATTTTTTTCGTCATGTACGCCAAGTTTGGTCCAATTCTAAGAAGGTCGACCGAAACGCTATTTTGGCACGAGCAATTTTGTGTGCGGCTCGTCGGAATCCAAAATTGGACATACCATTGGGTTCATCTCCTCAAACTGGACCTGTAGACATGTAGTTTGACGACTTTAGAGACCGTAGGTTTTGGCACGCATTTCGGTACAAAACGGGTCCAACGACGGATATTATTTTAACCAGAAATTATGATTTTGTCCCTGTTTCAGAATTGGACTTTTGGACAGGCGTTTCCTAGACATATCTTATATTCTGAACACGTTCGTGGTGTTTATTTCAGCATCCGAGGACTAATGTGGGATTTGGCTTTCATCGCTTCACTATTCTGACGGTTCGAGCTATTAGACGTCGCCTTTTTGCACACAACCTCAGGCAAGATACCATGCCATATTTACTGCTTATATTTATTCTACATTTTTTTGTTATTTCATATCACTATTTACTTATTTCCAGTTCTTACAGCTGTACCATTATTACAGTTCCTGATTTATTGCCTGTTCAGTGATATTAGCATTACTTTATTTATTATCCTTTGATTGCATATGAACCTAGAATTAAGGAACTACCATCTGTAGTGTGTTACATAAACCTTGACACAGTTGTACCACGAGTATATGTGAGATGAGTAGCATGTAGAGGTCTTTGCATGTTGGCTGATCACCCGTGCGGATGCGATAGGGGTAACTACTAATAGAGGCATGTAAGAAGACTTAGCAGTTAGTAGAGGTACATGATCGTGGATGCAACTTAGATAGGTACATTGGATGGGGAGAACAATACCTGACGTACGGGCTTCTTTGCACTTCCATGATTACCTGTGCGCTCCTCCGGAGATGCAGGCTCCATGTGCCCTCTGACGTTTTCTAGATAGTTATGGACGTAGCCCCTTGCACATGATGCCCTTTGAAGATCTTCGGACGTTACGGACTTAGGCCCCTGGTGCCTATATGGGGACTATGCCTATCCCATTTACAGCAAGGGCTCATGCGTCGAAAGGGTTGTTTCTCAACTGCATGTTCACATTAATATGGTTAGGTTATACTTTAGAGGTCTTGTCACTTACTTTTATTGTGGCATTTTTTATATTCAGTTTATTATGGCATGTTCTTCTTGTATCTTGTTACATCCTTCTGAGGACCTGGTTATCTCTCCAGGTGTGTGTTCTGTGACTTTGCAGGTGTCCTATCGAAGGCCGTGATCTTCTTCCTTCCTTCGAAGATGATTGCCCTTGGTTCGTCTTGTCATTTTCATCTATCATTTTCTTGTATATTTTTCTCCTTTAAAATAGTTTGTAGTGGATTTGTCTTCGCCTAACTACATGTATAAATGACAAATTTTATATTAAGTTATATTATTATTCTCTTATTTGGTGGATGTGATTTTGTTATTATGGTTTTACTGTATTTTATAGCTTATGTATACATACGGGTGTTCCATACGTTGGAGTATACTTCGTATGTATACAGTTGGCATGTCTACGTACTTAGCCCTCAGTATATTGGGACTGGGGCGTTACATATTTTTGTGGTGGCCCATGCAGGTCGAGTTTGTCACTTTGTTTGCATCACTGTACCGATTTGAGCCTGCAGATTGGATTAGGATATCAGAATTTCATCAATAAGCTTGACTTCCTCTCTTGATTCCAAATCTTGAACTCTCGTCCGACTACCTTGACTTCCTTCTGATTGATTACTTTTCTACCATAAATCTTAATATTTCCTTCGTGCCCGATAGAATGGTTAAGAAGATAACTCATACTAGTCACACACATATTATTTCTCAACCACCCTATTAGCTGACTCTTATAAGTTGGGTAGTATGTCTCACGGCCTATCACCCTGTTCTTATAATCCATTAATGAAGTATAACAAGCTGACACTGAATATATTCTAGTGTAGGAAGATACGATTACCTAAAATATAGAGATTTTAGTAGCCCATACTCCATTGGTCAAACACGACCTGATATAAGATGCAGTAGGACGACTGTATGAGCAGGAACAACGGACAAGACTTAGATCTTTATGAATCTTGAACTCTTTATTACTGTTTTCATCATTATCTCCCATACTTATACTTTGCACTACCATAAATGATGTCGCTATTTATAGCATAGTTTTGCAAGCTTATTTTTTATCGAGCTTGTTCAGGACATATGTATACCGGGGACGCCCACAAGCATATTGTCTAATTAGAATCAATATGTTATGGTCTGATCAACCATAGTGCATTTGGTTCACTCTTCATATGATTATCCCACGCGAATTGAGATATAGAGATATCTAGAATCTCATCTGCGACTGCATTGACAATTCCTCTTGAAGTATACATTCGCCTTTGAATCGCATAATTGTATTTGATGACATATTTCTTGAACTCTTTATTGCTTTCGCCTTTCACAAATTTAGAAGGACGAACGCTCATATTTGGTAGATAGATACAGAGTATTCCCCTATGGCCATGATAGTTGTATACACAAGTGTAGCGACCATCGGCCAACCATGTGACTGCAGCCTTGCCTTAAGTTACTCATTCTCTCCTCGACCCTAATACTACTATCGTGACCTTCTAGTCATTTGAATTTGATAAGGATTAGAATTGTACCCTTAGTCAAAACACCAGCCAAGATGACTATATTTTCTCAAGGAACCAATTATTGTAGTCTCTGATTATTTTCTTGACCCTTGCTTTAACTAGCAACCCTTATGCCTTAACCCAACCCTTACTCGACCAAGCCCACAGTTTAGCAATGAGAAGAATAAACCAAAAACAAGGACAAGCAATGACTGTGATAGACACCCATTCCGAGATTAGGGATTCAGCAGGTGTCATTCTAGGTATAAAATTTTATTATTAAAGGCGTGACTTAGCATTAGAACCACACCTTCACTAGCTTAGCCAATACCATAGCATAATACCATGTCATATTATGATTTAACAGTTAACAACATTAATGCATGAGCACTATGTGCAACGCCATCAAGAATCTTATGATTATAGTCTGACCGGATTAACACCAATAGAAGTTTACGACTTAGCGGGTAGACATCTTTCATATGACGTGTCTTAGAGTTCGTTACCCCATCTATAACTTTCGTATATTACGGAACAGTGGTTTATTATATTTTATCGAATCATCTATCATTGTACGCACTCGTTTTCCATTTATCAGAATTCATGGTACAATCTTCGAATTTGATTCCTATCTACTGTATCACATTATCCATTACATCGTGCCTTATCCTTTATTATCAAAAGTCGAGGTACGATGCCACAACATTGAAATTTTCTAACCTCATTAATCCTAAAGGCGTGTCTCAGCTTCTAGAGTGAGTACATTATAAGCCATCTAAATTTTAGGATATAATAGTACTACCAATTGATTAGAATAAGTGGTTCCTTTTAAGAGGATAACTAGTACCCGATAAACTCCCACTTTCCATTTAGATCGTTTGGTGTCCCCGATCGTGACATTAATATTCGGATCACGAGACCAGCTATTACCTTCCAACAAATTTCACATACAAGATATAGACGACTCCACCTTCATGTAGACATATCATGCCCTACTAAAATATGTCCCTTTGTACTACATTTTTATGATACGACTTTTAGGTCAAAAGGGACTAGCGATAACCCTTACCATAACACCGATGTACTTTTCGACTGCAGTTAGAGATCCAACCTTGACTCAATTCTTTTGGCCAAATATATGGTTGTGATAATTGAAGCCCTCTACGCACATGCCACTAGTATGCCACTCAATACAGGCCTCTTGTGCTACTTAAACACAAAAGTCACGGAAGGCACATCTTCATGACTTATAAAACCTATTCTACCAACCTGACTGACAAGTAGGCGAACCACTTGAGTTTGAACCTATTCTATATTACCCTAACCTAATTGGGACGGTTTAAAATTCTATGAAATTTTGTCCAGCCGCTATAGATTAAAATTTAAGGTTCATGCAATCAAGGATTGAAGTCCAATTAAGGAACCTATTGAGACTCAGTAAAACCCATCATAGACCTATCGCTATATTTGGACTATAAAAACCACACTTGATAAAATAGCACTCACCCCTATTATGTAGGCTCCACCTCTTGGCTCGCTAATTCTCCTCCCATAGATTTTGCAACTGTATATCTTGTAGCCTATGTTATGCATCCTTCGGTACCAACTTGCTTCCGAATATACTTGACCAAGACATTCCTACTGTCTTGACTAAACATAGTCAATATAGGGCCATATTAAATAGATAATACCTAGACTTCCTATAGAGTCTGTGACTATGATTGGAAATACCTCATACTTCCATATACCTCCTTGAAATTTGACCTTCTTAGAAGCCCCATTACTGTGATTTCCCTGACTAACCAACTTCTATAAGTTGGGTTGAACATTGAACTTATTATACTCTACCTTTCATAATTGGATTGCAATCGTGATCGTTCTTTCGTCTGTTTGGAATTTATGAAACAATCTTTTATTTTGCATTTGATATCCCTTTGCTCATGTGTTTAGATAACAACGGTAACAGATTACAACCTAAATTCTTCAAGTAAATCACAGAATCGTTTTTGTTTAAATCAAGAGAAAATTTTTCGAGATAAATGGATCGCAAGCCTCTCTAAGAAACATAAGATTCCTGGAATTAGCAAGTGTTTGGAAGTGATTGGTTCCAATTAGACTAATAATTCAATGGTTCATAACATCGACTCATATCCATATAATTGAGACCCTCGATCGTGATTTTGATAATTTAAGCACAACACTAGCCTTTTCCTTTCGATAAAGTTCACACTCATGAGCTAGACAAGTCACTCTACACCCGCGACATACATGTCTCACACAAACCCACCTTCTTGTGCCCCATTTCAATTACACCACATATATGGCCCAATTACCTTAGAACAAACCACGGATGCCCATTTTTATCCTGTTTGATTTTTAACCATGAAATACTGACCCATTTATAGAAGCATGGAAAATATGGGGTTCATGCGGATCACAACTGGCCGCATGAGTACTTTGGGACAAACTAGTCCGCATAAATGAGAGCCGCATGACAGATTTAGCACCCCATGCGGCCCGTCTATATCCAGACTGATTCGAGCCGCAGAAGGAAGATATGCGGCCAAGTTGATCAGTCCTTCTAATAAAGCTGACAAACTCTGTCAAAACTGACAAAAATGACAGCTCTGCCACTCTGACAAAAAGATAAGACATGATCAGACAAAATGTCATGTCACTAAAAAAAATAGGTTTCATGTGCTTAGACATAGTCATGCGGCCAGAAGGAGTGCTACCCGAGCTACATGAACCTTATGCGGCTCAACCTATGCGGCCCTAAAGTCTCTATGCTTCATGTGGCCAAGGGTGACTGTAACCTAAGCCGCATGAGCTTTATGCAGCCAAAATAGAGAATCTATGCGGGTCAAAAGTCCTTAAGCTACATGCGGACTACGGGAGATTGCGACCTAAGCCGTATGAGTCTTATGCGGCCCAGCATGGCCAAAAATTGAAAGACTTATGCAGCTTAAAATGACTCCAGCAGATTAATCCTATCCTGCGATATTGTTAGGGTTATATACTAAAAGCACCACTTTTGTAGTAACCTTATTTCCTTAAATTTTGAATGAGAATCATATGGGCAAATGTCTACATATTGTATTTGTTGCAAGTGTTAATGTAAATATCTGATATTCTATATCGTAGATAATATGGTATGTGGTGTCACACAGAATATCATATTATCAGTTCCCTATGGAGTATATAAATAGTTCACAACCTAGATGGACTTGGACAATCTATTGGAAAGGTTGTAGTGTAATATGGTATTAGTCTATCTTGACTATAGGTTTACACTAGTATACTTTGTGTGTATTGAACAGGACCACTTGAGGTTGTTTTTTTTTACTGACTATATAAGAGAACAAACACCTCTGTTATTATGGATGCTTATGCTCTTAATCCGTATATAATAACGGACATGTATATACAGTGTGCATTACTTTAACTCATAAAAGAGTGAGATTCATTATGGATCAACAACCTCTATAAATTGGGTAATAATATTGTATGTATGATGGGTTATTGATTATAAATGGAATCCATGTCCCGATACATCGGGTTGATGATGTCCCCTTAAGGAGCTCATAAGGATTGTCATGTAAACCCTACAGGTGGATTATATCCGACATGACAAATAAAGTTGAACGATACTACTTAAGGATAAAAGATGTCGAATGAATATAGTTGTCAGTAACTTAATTTGATCGATGGACATACGATATCTTAACATGGGGAGCCAAACGAGCATATAATAAAAGAAGCCCACAAACATAATTTGGGATTAGGAAGGTAGTACAACAATAGCTCATTAGTGGACCGAGCTATTGTTAATGGACCTGGATTGTGTGTTCGGGCTGAACACGGGATATCCAGATCCGTTAGGAGGCCTAACCCTAATTTCTCCTTATGGTCCCTGTCATAGCCTATATATATCCTCTATTCTCTGGCTGCCAGATTACTGATCGAAAATCTAAAACTTTTTCTAAATTCATGATTCACGTAAGGAGAGAAAGAGAGGGATGCCAAGGAGAAGAAAAGGTTGGCAGATCGTCGCCCACACGTTGTCCAACTCGAGGAAGGAATACATGTAGAAGATCTTGGGGTCGTCCGCTCGAGATTGCCAGGAATTACTCATCTTTTTTCCGCCGCAGGTATAATTCGTGAACCCTAGTTTCCGCCTATAAAGGGTTAGAACACGTATTAGATCTATTTAACTTTCTATCGATCAATACGCACACCAAAAGAAGGTTCCTAGGAATCCCAGTTCCATCAATTGGTATCAGAGCTGCTTTGGATCTATATATTGATTGATACGTCCATGTTGTCCAATAAAACCTGCGCTGTATAATAGTCGGTAGATGTAGATCTGTTCTAACTCGGTTTTGCAGGCATCTTAGATCCAACTATTATGGTCCAATGCATGTTTTTAATTTTGTTGTTTAAACCACGGACATGTCGTAGATGTTGTTGTTGCTGTGGATGTAATTAAAATCACGAGGGTTGATCGTGCTTATTATTTTAATTTTTCAATCTTGATTATGTGTGAACTCCTTTGGGAGGCATAGGATTGATATAATTTTAATTATTTTTGATCAATCGTGATGGCGGTGGTGGCTGTTTCTGACGCCGGACGAGATACTGGTTTTAAGCAGTCCAGAGGCAGACATATGATTTTAGATGAAGGAATAACCCCAAATAGATCTGTGCAGCGTCAGATTTTGGATTCGGATAGTTGAGGACGGAGCAGCAAAGATAACCATAATAGTTGGATATTTTCTCTTATTTTTGTCATTTTGCTTTTTCTGATTATGCATGTTTATTATTGCGTGGTTGTTTTTTTTTTTTAAAAACCAAGCCTACATTAATAATCGAAAACATGGACGTAATATCAACTAGTAGAAAAAACCCTCATTTTTAAATAACTAAGTGGAAGAGGATATTTATTTAGTATAAATCCTATGGTCTCCATTACTGGTTTGTAGGTGATGTAATTATACTTGCGTGTTGGCTTTAGTGCTTTTCTCCATATCGGATGAGTGTAATTATGGATCACCAGTACAAACTTCCTTAGGGATAATTGTAGAAAGATACCTAGTATGTGTTCACTTCTCCATCTGAAGGAACTCATTACAAGGTAATGGACTTAGTATTAAGTAATGGTATACACTTAGATACAAATAATGGTATCTTTCCCATCGGAGTCACAGCTATTATTTGAATGACCAGAGCAAGACCAGCATATTAATTTATTTATCATAAAGTTATATTAACATGATAGTAAAATTAATAAGAAAAACCTACTTGAACAAAATTGAATTTGTATACGTCCACACTATCGTGGCATGCTAAATTCATGGTGTTCAAGGTGTTGGTAAATTTCTTATTATTGTTTCGAGGGAATCAATATTTAGTTAATTAAAAAAAATTTGCCCTACATAATTTTATTTATGTGATTCTTAGGATTTCAAAAAATGGGTTCTTTCAGTCCACTTATAGTGATTCTTAAAGAAAACAAACTTATTGGACCTAATTATATTGACTAGAAACGTAATTTGTATATTGTTCTGACAGCTGAGGAGTACAAATATGAACTTGTTGAGGAATGCCCACCTAAGCCTGATGCTAACTCTGATGAAGAGGTCAAAGAGGCTTATAAGAAGTAGAGAAATGCAGATGAGATGGCGCGATTTACATTCTGGCATCTATGTCAAATGTACTGCAACATCAGCATCAGGCCATGGCCACTGCTTATGACATGATGTATAACCTCAAGGAACTCTTCGGACATCAGAGTAGAGCAGCTAGGTAGTTTGCTATGAAATGTTTGATGAATACAAAAATGGCTGAGGGTACACCAGTAAGGGATCATGTTCTTAAGATGATGGGTGATCTGAATGAGATGGAGATCTTTGGAGTTGAAATCGATGGAGAATCCCAGGTCGATATCATTCTCGGGACTCTGCCTAAAAGTTTTGACAATTTTTGCCTTAATTACAACATGAACAAAAGGTTGTATAGTTTGGCAGAACTTGTGTAAAGCCCCTAAATCTACTGATTTTTATTTTATTTTGGTACTGATTTAAAATTTGGTATTATACGTTGCGTGGTCGTATTTTACGTCGCGCACGAAATTTTATTTTTCGAAATTGCTCGACGAGTGCGAATATGTGCGAGCGTACATATTTTTAGGAAAAACATTTTTCTTATATTTTTTTTTATTTTCAAAATATATATAATAAGTATTTTAGTTACCGTCCCAAAATTCCAATTTGTTATTTTATTTATAAAACCTTTATTTACATAGTTATAATAATAAATAATTTCTTTTCAATAAAATGGTATATTAGAAAAGTAGATATCATTTGGACATTAGTAAATATTTATTGAGTTTAATTGTAAATAATAATGTATTTTCGAAATTATTTTATTAGTATTTTTGTAAAATATATTTCGGAATTATTATGGCGATTTAAACCTTGATTTGGAATTTGGATTTATTTAAATCGTTAAATATTGGAAATTTGATTTATCTCATTGATTTTATACTAGAAATTTAATTAGATTTAAATTTGGATTTGTATTTGGATTGGATCTGATTTATTTTAAATTTATTTAAAAGGGGATTTAAACTACTCCTAATTCTATCCAATTGGGAATTCCCACATCCTATAATTAGACAGGTACTCCTCTAGAAATTTTCCATCCACAATACAAAACCTGTGCATCGTGTCTGTGCCATCCAAAGTCTTATTCCATCTTCTATATGTATATTTTTTCGTATCGACAATCCCGACACAAATAGATCCTAACCCTACCCCAAAACTAAACCCTCGTCATCCCAACAATAGCTCCCCGATACCGCGACTCCCCGATCATCTCTCCGTCATCACCACCACCATCGCCCCGACCGCTTGGTCGCCCCCGCCAATACGCCAACACCATGTCAGCCACCATCGGCCCCCAACCCAAATAACCACCACCTGTCTACCGTTCTCACCACCGTTACTGCCGTCACCCCTCCTTATCGACCGTGAAACCAGTCACCCCCATCATCATACACGCACAGGAGAAGAAAAATTTGAGAAAACCTAATCCTAAACTCACCTCCCCGTGGCCGAGAATCCTCCGTGCCACCCGCTGCCACCGCCTGGAATCCGCCACCGAGCCTTGCACAGCGGCCGGAGCCGCGCCGCACAGAAACGGACTTGCCCCTCTGACGGCGATTCCGCTGCGCCGAGGAACCCCTCGGCCGGAAGACCGCCCCTGATTACATCCGTCTGACGCCGCAACCACAGGGCCGGCTGCCGATCACCGTGCTTCTCATATCTCCCGTACCACCTACATCAAACTCCGACTTCCGCGCCCATTCGCCGAGCCGTGGCCGAGCGTGGCGTGGCCGACAGACTGGCCGCTCCTGTACGTGGCCGTCACCGTGCGCCTGTTGCCCGTCGAGAATCCTCTCCTTCCCGAGTGCCGCCGTCCGCACTAGGCCGTGTGCGCCACCCGCGCGCAGCCGACCACCGCCGAGACCGGCGCCCAGCCGCTCCGTCGCCACTGGCGACCGCCTCTCCAAACCCTTTCCCGCCAGATCTAGGTCTCCGATTTCCGGCCGCCGCCCTCACGAGCACCGCGCGCCCACCGCCGCGATCCGCCTCCGCCGCCGAGGAACCACAGTAAACCCCTTTTCTACTTTTCCACTCTCTCTCCTCTCTGTTCTCTCTCTCGCACTCTCTTCAGCAAATAATTGGGGGATGAGTGGATATAAAAGTTTACTGTTATTATTAATATTATTAGTTTTATTATTATTATTATTATTTTTTTATTAATTCTATTATTATAACTCATATAAATATTATTATTATTATTATTATTTTTATTATTATTATTATTATTAGTTATTGTTATTATTTTATTATTTTCTAGCAAAATTTAAGGTTAGTTTACAACAATAAAATATTCTTCTAGATTATATCTACTACCTATAAACATATATATTTTGAAAAAGATATGGGTTTTTGGTCTAAAAATGATTTGGTAATATTCTTCAAATATTATCTAAAATATATTCTAGTATTCTCCATAAAATTCTATTTTTCCAACTTATAGTAATTATGCCTAAAAACGATTTGAGATTTTAGTATTTTTCAAAAAAACAAATCTAGTCTTAAATTTATTATAAATATTTTCTAAAAATAAGTTATATTTAATTTGCAAACTCCCTTGTTGATTATTATCGTCTTTGATCATGACTAATCACATGTTCCTATTTTCTTGCGATTTGGACTACTACATCGACCATGGCTATTGGACTACTGAGACATGTCAAAAAATACCGCACCACAACAGGCGACCCATCAGGCAAGATACATTGCCATTATACTGTTTATTTTTAGTTGCATTTTATTTACATATCACTGTTCATTTATTTCTAGTTCTTGATTACTGCCTGCTCAGTGATATTACTTGTATCTTGTTATTTACCTTTGATTGCATATGGACTTAGAGTTAGGGGACTACCACTAGCTTAGTGCATTGCATAAAACTTTGACAATGTTGTGCCACGAGATGTGTGAGTTATGAGTAGCATATAGTCTACGGACTTGCGTATTAGCTGATCACTGATGCGTGCAGGATGTGCGTTAGGTCTAACTGTCAATAGTTGTGTGTTAGAAGACTTGACGGTTAGTAGTGTTACATGGTCGTAGATACGACATGATAGGTACATTGGGTGGGGAGAACATTTCCTTATCGTATGGGCTTCTATTGCACTTCCCTTGTAACCCGGAAGCTCTGCTGGAGATACGGGTATGAGCCTCTCAGGTTGGCCACTATCATTTTTGAACGTCATGCTCTCGGTCACTGGTGCCCAAGTGGGGACTATACCAGATTCTATTACAGCCAGGGCCCATGCGACGAAAGGTTTGTTCTCACTGCATGTTCACTTTAGTTTGGTTAGATAACCTTATTGTGTCTTGTCACTTTCGTTGATTGTGGCATATTTTATATTCAGTATTTATATGGCATGTTGATGTATCTTATTACGTCCCTCTGAGGACCTGGTTATCTCGCCAGGTGTGTGCTCTTATGATTTCTGCAGGTGCTCTAGCTAAGGCCATGACTTGCGCTCTGTTCATCGAGATGTTGCTCTTGGATCGTCATCTTCTTGCTCTACTAAATTCCTTTCCTTGTATATTACGTTCTTATTAAAATTAGTTGGTAGTGGACTTTGTCTCCGCCCAACGATTGTATACATGACAAATTCAAAGTTGCTTTTATATTATTATTTATATTTGTGGATGAGCATGGGCCACCACAAAAATATGTAACGCCCCAGTCCCAAAATACGTAGGACTAGAACGTAATCGTGCCAGCTATATACATACGAAGTATATGGACCCTCGTATATATACATAAGCTGTAAAATGCAGTAACCAAGGTACTAATCAAGTTTGTCGTTTCGGTTACATGATTGAACCAAACGGACCTGTAATATAGGATTAGAGTTTAGAATCTCATCCACCTACTTGACTTTCTTCCTTGACTTCAAATTCTGAACTCACGTTCGACCTCCTTGAAATGCATCTTGCTTGACTCCTTCTACCGTAAATTCTTAGTTCGTGTTTAGTAAGATGACTAAACTAGTATATGCCCATAGGTTAAACACATGGCTAGATGGATTACATTGACAATTAGTATGCATTGGAGTTTTATTTGAGTTATAAAGGCCTTTATTTTCCTAGAAATATGATTTTAAGGATTAGTTAATTTCAAGTTGGGTAGTAGCATGTTACCGCCTTCAATGGATAATTGGAATTTTATTTTGCTATTACAAGGTGGTATACACAAGAGGACAGCTAGATCTCGAAAACAAATTTATAATTTATGGTTTTTTTTTGAAGTTGTAAAATAGTTTATGATTTATTGGGATATGAAACTGATCTGGAAAACATCTTTAAATTATGACACATGATTTATGATTAAGTTCAAGTTTGGATTAAATATGTTAAAAGATTATCTCGAATTTATTAAAGTGTTTTAAATTATAAGTTATGATTTGTAACGACTAGAGAATATGAAGGGTTTATGATTCACGGTGTGTTAGAGAGCTTGAGGTTTTAAATTGATTCTACGATTTACGAATAATAGGTATTTAATTTTGAGCTTGAAGAGATAATGGTAAAAAATTTGTTTGAAATATTTTTGGAAGATATAAAATTGACTTGAAGGAAAAATATTTAAAATTTGTTCATATGATCTATGATGTATAAGTTATTTAGACTTCGAGTTTAAAGCCTTGATTATGGATATTTAAATTTTGGAAAAAAAAATAAAGAAGAGTAGTTGTGACTTATTGGAAGCTAGATATATACATTTGAAGGATATAGAATTAAATTCGGGATTTATTTAAATGTTTCATTTTGTAGTATGAATTTCGTAGGATAAATTTATTAAATGTTGAGTTTAAGATTTGAAAAAAAAGGGGTTATTATTCGAGTTGCAATACACAAGAGTTGTTTCGAGATTTATTAGAGATTTAAATTGTGATTAAAGTTGACAGTCTAAGATAATTGAAATTTAAGCGAAGTATCTTGGAAATATTATTGAGAAAATTTCGAGGAACTTGAAATCTTAGACTAAATCATATATTGGTAGAGGACTAAGAAGCAAGTAAGGTCACCCTAGTGAGATAGAAGTATTCCACATTAGATTGCCATGCCACCTATGATTATGATATTGCATATACACAAGTGTAATTAGTCATCGACCAAACCGATGAACATATCTTTGACTTACTCGACCTTTCCCTCAAATCTAGATCTTAATCGTGACCATCTAGTTGTTGAAACTTAGAAATGATTGGAATCATTCCCTTGACCATACCCTTATCTAGGAGACTAATTTCTCTCTAGAAACTGTGTCTCTGACTTATCTTAACTTGATCGACGAGATTTTCTAATTATCTTATTTCGTGCTTTAACCTTTTTTTTCATTAATTAGTATCTTATGAAAACCCACTTTCTATTTTTGATCATTCGGCGTTCCCTATCATGACTTTGATATTTGGAAAACAACACTAGACATTTTCTTCCAACAAATTTTACATGCAAGACCTAGACGAGCTCACCTTCATGTAGGTATATCATGTCCCGCTAAAACACGTCTCCTTGTACTCTATTTTTATGGTACGACTTTCGGGCCATGAAGACTCAACTATAACCGATACCATGGTACCGATATACTTTTGGCTATATATTTGGACTCAATCTTGACTCAAATCTTCGGCCCGATTGCGATCTACTAAATCTGTTAAATGCTTAACCTTGTGTTTTATCTTGACTGCTCAACCCTTGTCATTTTATTTTCATGTCTTATCTCGATTCACTTAGACGCATAACATCTTTAGCTCTTCAATATTGCAACGCTTACTTTTCCCTTCTCACTAAATTGTTTGTCATATTTCACCTTGATTCCTCTATGGTTTATGCAATTTTGCTCATGTTATGATTTTTTTGCTCGAAGAAGAATTTGATCATGACAATCTTGGGTTAGTAGAAGTTAGATTGGAGAACCCCACAGCATAGATAAATAATGTAGTTGGTTAAGATAATTACGAGATTATGAGGTATAAATGGGACGTGAATGAAAAGGCACGATAAATCTAAATAGATGAGTTAAGGAATGATATATTATGTTTTGACGAAACACTAAAGGATAAATAGACTTCCCGAATTTCAAACTTTGTTTTAAGGTAACTAAATATCGAGCGAAGAATCGTCTAAAGTAATTGGTGGTTTAAGAACCACATGTTTATATAAAATTTAGGGATGCAAATTTTTGGATAAAGAAAATGTTGACGTTATAATGATAACCAATTGTTGACGAAAGAAACATTTACATTTCTTATTAAGATGATTATGTATATGCAGTTAAGATGAGTTTCACTTCTACCATCCAAAAAGAGGAGATTGTTGAAGTCAAATTTTCGAGAGAGACTAATGAATAATTTAGAAAAAAAAATTTCAATTATGATTTAGTTATGAAGGTATACTATTAGTTTTTGAGATTTATCAAACATTAAAGACGAACTTTTATTTTGTCATCTATGGATGCATGTATATTGACCAATAGATACGAATTTGCAGTAAAGAGAATTTCAATTTCTACTTGAGTCAAATTGGTTGAAGGTTTAAAATTTTTTAGAGGAAAATTTTAACTTGGGAAGATATATATATGTGAGCTAGTATAAGGGAGATTTATGGATTCAAAATTGGAGACTATCGAAAATTCTATGACGAAATAGAGGAAATTAGAGTACATTTAGAATCATATTGGTTTTGTTTAAGGGGACGTGGAATGAAAATTTTTGGAAAGAACAATTTATGCTAAGAGAGATTTCATGAATATTGACGATATCAAGGATTAAGGAGTTTATTACCTACTTATGAGGTTGCTTTTTAGGTTAATGTTAAGGTTGATCGAACTTAGTCATTGAATGATTGTCATGATCGAAATCTAAAACCATCGAAATTTTATTTAGTCGATCGAATGACACGTTGCCATTGAAATGTCACTCGCCTCCTCAGCGAATATTACGTTTGCATTCTCGTGATCTCGTATATCTATTCAAATAAACACTTTCCAACCCCTTCGCCCTACCTACCCTAATTTTTCCTAAATTTTGAGGACAAAATTCTTTTAAGTTGGGTAGGATGTAAAGCCCCTAAATTTCTACTGATTTTTATTTTATTTTGGTACAGATTTAAAATTTGGTATTGTACGTCGCGTGGTCGTATTTTACGTCGCGCACGAAATTTTATTTTTCGAAATTGCTCGACGAGTGCGAATATGTGCGAGCGTACATATTTTTAGGAAAAACATTTTTCTTATATTTTTTTTTAGTTTCAAAATATATATAATAAGTATTTTAGTTATCGTCCTAAAATTCTAATTTGTTATTTTATTTATAAAACCTTTATTTAGATAGTTATAATAATAAATAATTTCTTTTCTATAAAATGGTATATTAGAAAAGTAGATATCATTTGGGCATTAGTAAATATTTATTGAGTTTAATTGTAAATAATAATATATTTTCGAAATTATTTTATTAGTATTTTTGGAAAATATATTTCGGAATTATTAAGGCGATTTAAACCTTGATTTGGAATTTGGATTTATTTAAATCGTTATATATTGGAAATTTGATTTATCTCATTGATTTTATACTAGAAATTTAATTAGATTTAAATTTGAATTTGTATTTGGATTGGATCTGATTTATTTTAAATTTATTTAAAAGGGGATTTAAACTACTCCTAATTCTATCCAATTGAGAATTCCCACATCCTATAAATAGGCAGGTACTCCTCCAGAAAATTTCCATCCATAATCCAAAACCTGTGCATCGTGTCTGTGCCATCCAAAGTCTTATTCCATCTTCTAAATATACATTTTTCTGTGTCGACAGTCCCAACACAAATAGATCCTATCCCTACCCCAAAACTAAACCCTCGTCATCCCAACAACAGCTCCCCGATACCGCGACTCCCCGATCATCTATCCGTCGTCACCACCACCATCGCCCCGACCGCTTGATCGCCCCCGCCAATACGCCAACACCATGCCAGCCACCATCGGCCCCCAACCCAAATAACCACCACCTGTCTACCATCCTCACCACCGCCACTGCCGTCACCCCTCCTTATCGACCGTGAAACCAGTCACCCCCATCATCACACACGCACAGGAGAAGAAAAATTTGAGAAAACCTAATCCTAAACTCACCTCCCCGTGGCCGAGAATCCTCCGTGCCACCCGCTGCCACCGCCTGGAATCCGCCACCGAGCCTTGCACAGCGGCCGGAGCCGCGCCGCACAGAAATGGACTCGCCCCTCTGCCAGCGATTCCGCCGCGCCGAAGAACCCCTCGGCCGGAAGACCGCCCCAGATTGCACCCGTCTAACGCCGCAACCACAGGGCCGGCTGCCGATCACCGTGCCTCTCAGATCTCCCGTACCGCCTACATCAAACTCCGACTTTCGTGCCCATTCGTCGAGCCGTGGCCGACCGTGGCATGGCCGACCGACCGACCGCTCCTGCACGTGGCCGTCGCCGTGCGCCAGTTGCCCGCTGAGAATCCTCTCCTTCTCGAGCGCCGCCGTCCACACTGGGCCGTACGCGCCGCCCGTGCGCCGCCGACCACCGCCGAGACCGGCGCCCAACCGCTCCGCCGCCACTGGCGACCGCCTCTCCAAACCCTTTCCCGCCAGATCTAGGTCTCCGATTTCCGGCCGCCGCCCTCACGAGCACCGCGCGCCCACCGCCGCGATCCGCCTCCGCCGCCGAGGAACCACAGTAAACCCCTTTTCCACTTTCCTACTCTCTCTCCTCTCTGTTCTTTCTCTCGCACTCTCTTCAGCAAATAATTGGTGGAGGAGTGGATATAAAAGTTTTTACTGTTATTATTAATATTATTAGTTTTATTATTATTATTATTATTATTATTATTATTATTATTATTATTATTATGATTATGATTATTATTATTATTTTTATTAATTGTATTATTATAACTCATATGAATATCATTATTTTTTTTTATTATTATTATTATTAGTTACTGTTATTATTTTATTATTTTTTAGCGAAATTTAAGGTTAGTTTACAACAATAAAATATTCTTCTAGATTATATCTGCTACCTATAAACATATATATTTTGAAAAAGATATGGGTTTTTGGTCTAAAAATGATTTGGTAATATTCTTCAAATATTATCTAAAATATATTCTAGTATTCTCCATAAAATTCTATTTTTCCAACTTATAGTAATTAAGCCTAAAAACGATTTGAGATTTTAGTATTTTTCAAAGAAACAAATCTAGTCTTAAATTTATTATAAATATTTTCTAAAAATAAGTTATATTTATTTTGCAAATTCCCTTGTTGATTATTATCGTCGTTGATCATGACTAATCCCATGTTCCTATTTTCTCGCGATTTGGACCACTACATCGACCATGGCTATTGGACTACTGAGAAATGTCAGAAAACACCGCACCACACCAGGCGACCCATCAGGCAAGATACCTTGCCAGTATACTGTTTATTTTTAGTTGTATTTTATTTACATATCACTGTTCATTTATTTCTAGTTCTTGATTACTGCCTGCTTAGTGATATTACTTGTATCTTGTTATTTACCTTCGATTGCATATGGACTTAGAGTTAGGGGACTACCACTAGCTTAGTGCATTGCATAAAACTTTGACACTGTTGTGCCACGAGATGTGTGAGTTATGAGTAGCATATAGTCTACCGACTTGCGTATTGGCTGATCACTGATGCGTGCAGGACGTGCGTTAGGTCTAAATGTCAGTAGTTGTGTGTTAGAAGACTTGATGGTTAGTAGTATTACATGGTCGTAGATACGACATGATAGGTACATTGGGTGGGGAGAACATTTCCTTATCGTATGGGCTTCTATTGCACTTCCCTTATAACCCGGAAGCTCCGCTGGAGATACGGGTATGAGCCTCTCAGGTTGGCCACTATCGTTTTTGAACGTCATGCTCTCGGTCACTGGTGCCCAAGTGGGGACTATACCAGATCCCATTACAGCCAGGGCCCATGCGACGAAAGGTTTGTTCTCACTGCATGTTCACTTTAGTTTGGTTAGATTACCTTATTGTGTCTTGTCACTTTCGTTGATTGTGGCATGTTTTATATTCAGTATTTATATGGCATGTTGATTTATCTTGTTACATCCCTCTGAGGACCTGGTTATCTCGCCAGGTGTGTGCTCTTATGATTTCTGTAGGTGCTCTAGCTAAGGCCATGACTTGCGCTCTGTTCATCGAGATGTTGCTCTTGGATCGTCATCTCCTTGCTCTACTAAATTCCTTTCCTTGTATATTTCGTTCTTATTAAATTTAGTTGGTAGTGGACTTTGTCTCCGCCCAACGATTATATACATGACAAATTCAAAGTTGCTTTTATATCATTATTTATCTTTGTGGATGAGATTTAGTACCTTGGTTACTGTATTTTACAGCTTATGTATATATACGAGGGTCCATATACTTCGTATGTATACAGCTGGCATGATTACGTTCTAGTCCTACGTATTTTGGGACTGGGGCGTTACAACTTGTAAAAGAGCTACAGGATGCTGAATCTCTCTTTAGGCAGAGTGGTCATGTTTTTGTTTCTGAAAAGGCTTCTACTTCTAAGCCAAAAGGCGGTAAGAAGAAGTATAATATTCAGAAACAGACAAACTCAGCAAATAAGGGCATGGGACCTCAAGGCACGGTGAAAAAGACGAAAGGCAAATATTTTAAGTACAAATGGTCAGGATATTGGAAGACTGATTGTCCACTTCTCAAACAAGGGAACAAAGAAGGTATATCTCATTTACTAGTAGTTGAAACATGTTTAGCGGTGTTATCTACCGGCACCTAGTGTGTAGATACAGGAGCCACTAATCATGTCTGTAATACATTGTAGGGGTTCCAGGAAACCAGACGGCTCAGTGATGGAGAGATATGCTTGTTCATGGGTGATGCTACAAAAGTATCGGTCGTTGCATTAGGAGATATTACTTTATCTTTTTGGTAGAAATAAGTCTTTGACATTGAGAGATTGTCTTTATGCACCTTCACTTAGAAGGAATTTAGTTTATGTTTCAATGTTAGTTAAGGATGGATATTCAGTTTATTTTAATGACAATATTGTTATTAGAAAGAATAAACATTTTATCTGTTCTGGTGCATTGGTTGTTAATTTGTATGTCATTAATCCTATTTCGCCCACAATGCAACTTATGGAAATGAATAATAATTCATCTAACTTAAATAAGCGAAAAGAACCTTCTTGTATAAACCACACATATCTTTGGCACTTGCGATTGGGGCATATTAACCTAAGAAGGATTCAAAGACTGGTTGAAGTTGGACCTTTGAGTTCATTGAAAGTGGAGGCACTACCAGTCTGTGAATCCTGCTTGGAAGGTAAAATAACCAAAAGGCCTTTTACGACAAAGGGGTATAGGGCCAAAGATGTGTTGGAATTGGTTCATTGCGATTTGTGTGGACCTATGAATATCCAAGCTAGAGGTGGCTTTGAATTTTTTGTCACATTTATTGACGATTATTCAAGGTATGGATACATTTATTTGATGCGTCGTAAGTCTGAGTGCTTTGAGAAATTCAAAGAGTACAAGGCTGAAACGGAGAAACGTAATGGAAAATGTATCAAGTTATTACGATCAGATCGTGGTGGCGAGTATCTCTTTGGAGAGTTTAGGGATTATTTATCAGAGGCTGGGATTACATCCCAATTGACTGCACCTGGAACGCCCCAGCAGAATGGTGTAGCCGAAAGAAGGAATAGAACTCTTATGGAGATGGTTAGATTAATGATGAGTTATTCGGATTTGCCAGATTCGTTTTGGGGATATGCCTTAGAGACTGCATCTTATATTTTGAACTTGGTTCCTTCTAAGTCAGTACCTCTTACACCCACAGAGCTGTGGATTGGACGTAAGCCTAGTCTGAAACATGTTCGCATTTGGGGTAGTCCAGCACATGTGCTGAATGGGAAAGCAGATAAGTTAGAATCTCGTACAGAAGTACGCTTGTTTGTAGGCTATCCAAGAGGAATGAAAGGAGGTTTATTTTATAGTCCTAAGGATCAGAAGGTCATTGTTAGCACCAATGCCCAATTCTTAGAGGAAGACTATGTGATGAACCATAAACCCACAAGTAGAGTTATTCTAGAAGAACTGATACGTGAGACACCAAGTACTTCAGTACCAACAGTACAAGAGGATGAACTACAAATAACTGCACAACATGTCACAAATGTTACACCACAACCAATAGTGCCTCGTCGTAGTGGGAGGGTTGTGATACAACCTGATAGATATATATTCTTGGAAGAGTCGTCAGATTTCGTCCCTGAGGAACAAGATTATGATCCCTGTACCTACAATGAAGCACTCCAAGATAAAGATGCAGAGTCTTGACAAAAATCAATAATATGTGAAATAGAATCTATGGATTCTAATCAGGTCTGGGAGCTTATAGAACCACACGTTGGTGTAAAAGCCATTGGATGCAAGTGGGTCTATAAGAGAAAAAGAGGATCAGACGGTAAGGTTGAAACCTTTGAAGCTCGGCTTGTAGCAAAAGGTTTTACTCAAAGAGAGGGTATCGATTATGAGGAAACCTTTTCTCCTGTAGCCATACTTAAGTCTATCCGGATTCTTTTATCTATTACAGCTCATCTCGATTATGAGATTTTGCAAATGGATGTCAAGACAGCTTTCCTTAATGGAAGTCTTGAGGAAGACATCTATATGAAGAAACCAGACGGGTTCATTAAAAAGGGCCAGGAGCATCTTGTTTGTAAGCTTAAGAAGTCCATTTATAGACTTATGCAAGCTTCCAGATTTTAGAACATATGTTTTGATCAGTTGATAAAATCCTATAGATTTGATCAATGTCAGGATGAATCATGTGTATACAGAAAGTGTGACAGAAACGTGGTAGTGTTCCTAGTACTTTATGTGGACGACATCTTGCTCATTAGAAACAATATGAAGGTGTTATCTGATGTAAGGGTATGGTTATCCAAACAGTTTGATATGAAGGACTTGGGAGAAGTAGGTCACATCCTTGGGATCAAAGTTCAACGAGATAGCAAGAAAAGGATGTTGGGCTTATCCCACGCTTCCTATATCGATACTGTACTAACTCGTTTTAGTATGCAAAATTCTAAGAAAGGTTTCGTACCTTTTAGACATGGAATTTCTCTATCAAAGGAGCAGTGTCCGAGGATACCTAAAGAGATAGAAAACATGAAGGCAGTTCCTTATGCTTCAGCAGTAGGAAGCTTAATGTATGCAATACTATGTACGAGATCAGACATCTGCTTTGCCGTAGGCATGGTCAGTAGATATCAGTCTAACCCAGGACAATAGCACTGGACTGCCGTAAAGCATATTTTAAAGTACCTGAAAAGGACAAAAGATTATATGCTAGTTTACCAAGCAGATAGTTTAGTTCTCTTGGGGTATAAAGACTCAGATTTTCAGTCAGATAGGGATTCCAAGAAATCTAACTCAGGTTATGTATTTACTTTGGGAGGTGGAGCCATTGTGTGGAGGAGTATCAAGCAAAAATGTATTGCTGATTCCACCATGGAAGCCGAGTATGTGGCAGCCTCTGAGGGAGTAAAAGAAGCGGTTTGGCTCAAAAACTTTCTGTTGGACTTGAATTTGGTACCTAGTTTGCCTAAGTCTATTACACTTTATTGTGATAGTAGTGGTGCAGTTACAAACTCGAAGGAACCACGAGCCCATAAGACAGGCAAACACATTGAGCGCAAGTACCACCTGATACGAGATTTCGTAAAGAAAGAAAAAGTTGCTGTGATCAAGATAGCATCAGCCGATAACCTAGCTGATCCCTTTACAAAGAGCTTACCAGCTAAGGCTTTTGACAGTCATGTTGAGGGAATGGAAGTCAGATGTGTAGCAGCATGGCTTTAAGTATAAGTAGGAGATTTGTAACAGTATACTGAAAAGTAATGCTTTCAGTATAAGTGGGAGATTGTTAGGGTTATATACTAAAAGCATCACTTTTGTAGTAACCTTATTTTCTTAAATTTTGAATGAGAATCATATGGGCAAATGTTTGCATATTGTATTTGTTGCAAGTGTTAATGCAAATGTCTGATATTCTATATTATAGATAATATGGTGTGTGGTGTCACACAGAAGATAATATTATCAGTTCCCTATGGAGTATATAAATAGTTCACAACCTAGATAGACTTGGACAATCTATTGGAAAGGTTGTACTGTAATCTGGTATTAGTCTATCTTGACTATAGGTTTACACTAGTACACTTTGTGTGTATTGAACATGACCACTTGAGGTTGTTCTCTTTGTACTGACTACATAAGAGAACAACACCTCTGTTCTTATGGATGCTTGTGCTCTTAATCCGGATATAATAACGGACATGTATATACAGTGTGCATTACTTTGACTCATAAAAGAGTGAGATTCATTATGGATCAATAACCTCTATGAATTGGGTAATAATATTGTATGTATGATGGGCTGTTGATTATAAATGGAATCCATGTCCCAATACATCGGGTTGATGATGTTCCCTTAAGGAGCTCGTAAGGATTGTCATATAAACCCTGCAGGTGGATTATATCTGACATGACAAATAAAGTTGAGCGATACTACTTAAGGATAAAAGATGTCGAATCAATATAGTTGTCAGTAACTTAATTTGATCGACGGACATACGATACCTTAACATGGGGAGCCAAACGAGCATATAAAAAAAGGAGCCTACAAACATAATTTAGGATTAGGGAGGTAGTGCAACAATAGCTCATTAGTGGACCGAGCTATTGTTAATGGGCCTGGATTGTGTGTTCGGGCTGAACACGAGATATCCAGATCCGTTAGGAGGCCTAACCCTAATTTCTTCTCATGGTCCCTGCCATAGCCTATATATATCCTCTAATCTCTGGCTGCCAGATTACTGATCAGAAATCTGAAACTTTCTCTAAATTCGTGATTCACGTAAGGAGAGAAAGAGAGGGCTGCCAAGGAGAAGAAAAGGATGGGAGATCGTCGTCCACACGACGTCCAACTCGAGGAAGGAATACGTGCAGAAGATAATTTATGAACCCTAGTTTCCACCTATGAAGGGTTAGAACACGTATTAGATCTGTTTAACTTTATCGATCAATACGCACACCAAAGAAAGGGTCCTGGAAATCCCCAGTTCCATCAGATAGGACATGTGGCAGGCTGACCAAGTCTCAACCACCCAGATTTGCTACTACAAAATCCCAACAAATCGCCAACTGGCGGTTAAAGAGCGGGTCTTTATGTGCTGTTGTAGCCACGTGGCCACGGGCCATCTATGCCACTCAAAACATATATCACTATAAATAGCAGGGTGCCACACACCTGCAAGAGGCTGGCAACCTACGAAGAGCAATTTCTTTAAGAGCTAAGACTACGTCAGATTGTCCAAGGAGTAAGGAGAGTTGATACTCTTTCCTGAGCCTCCACCGTCACCCTCCAGAATCAAAAACTAAACAATTGTACTTAGATTGTTTCCTTGGATTTCGTTCTAGGCTTTTCTTTGCACAAGCGAGTTTGCAATCAATTTCAGTATTTCTGTGATACCTGTCTTAGATATTTTAATGGCAAACATGATGGCGACTCTGCTGGGGACGTCCTTCTCCTCTAATGAGAAGCTGGTGACGCAATCTGACGCTTCCAAGTTCGGCTCTACGTAGCAAATGCTTGTGGTTCGTTTTGACCAACAAGCCTTCGAAGAAATACTCTCTGAAGGGAGCGCCAGCCCGTCGCTGAAGCGAGCCAACCCAAAGAGAACTCGCAGGACGTCGAAGCACAAAATTGTTGCCCTCGACCTGGTTCTCGAAGAAGCTCCTTACGGTGATCGAAGCTCTCATGTGGCTTTGCTTTCAACCGCTTAAAACCTCACTGTCCCCAAATCCAGCAAAGGAAAACACTACAATTCTGAGTTTTTAGGGGCACAAGGGAAATCCATGCCGATGAAGAAGAGGCCGCATAAGAGAAATTGGCAGTCTGTCCATACGACAGCCAATTCTGGCCACAGATAGACGACCCATGCGGCTGCCAACTCTGACCGCAGAAAGATGGCCCATGCGGTAGCCAACTCTAACCGCAGGAAGACGGCCCATGCGGCAGCCAACTCTGGCCGCAGAAAGATGGCCCATACGGCAGCCAACTCTGGCCGCAAAAAGATGGCCCATGCGACAGCCAATCCTGGCCTCAGACAGGATGTTTCATGCGGTCCTGTCAGAAGCTCTGTGTTCGATCGTCTCTCATGCGGGCCCGACTCCATGCGACCCATTGAGAATATAGAATTTTCCAATCAGGACTCTTCTTTCTATGCGCCTTCAGGTGCTAAATTGAAGAAGTCCAGCATAGTGTAGGCCCAACAATCCCAGTCAAGTGTCCAAGCTACTGACCGTCAGCGGGCACCGTTAACTATTATATGGGCTCCTGATGGAAAGTTGTATAGAACTACCAGTGTCCAGTCCCCCACGGCTAATGGTCAGGGTGGGTCTCAAAAGTCTCCCTCCAACGATCGAGAGCAAGTTCTTTTACTAGCCTCAGATCATAGAGCAAACATGATACCTACTCAACCGTATGCTCGGGAAACCCGAGTCCACAAAGTGGATGCAAAGGTAGATCAGTCTACAATCGACTTGCGAGAGGTGATTACACACAACACAAGGAGAAAGAAGCAACCTTGGCATGTGATAAGCCACTCTTGGGACATGGTTGCACCCAAGTCTTCATCAACTGCTGCTACGATAAGTCGACAATACCTGAAGATCGGCAGTCCATTTTCCAACAACTACAGCAGCCAGCACCTGTCCGAAACAACTCGAGAAACATGTGCAAATTCTGGGACACGAGGAGTTTCCTTTCGCCTCCTGTAATTCAACTTGGAATGTTCCTCCCGGCAAGGGGGAAAGAAGACAGGCTCTTTCAGTCCGACAATCTCAGCCAGCACTGCAAGGAAACTCTTATCTGGAAGGTTGCCGCTGACAGCCACAGGGGGTGTCTATTTAGGCACTCGATCCAAAAATAAGCTTCCAGCTCCTTAGGGTACACCTTTGGCCTCCTTGGGAGTAGATGAAGTTGGGGGTAGCAGTCCCCTAAATATATACGACAACCTGGTTTACCGAGAGTATACACAGGGTGTAGAGATCCTCCGGAATTATGCAACAGACTCGGACTTCCCTGAGGGCGACCGCCCTCGCCAAGATGTTGCGGTTTCCTGTACACGGGGTAGCACCCCTTCCGAGTCTGAGAAAGATGACATTCCTATATTTTTCGACGATTTCTCGATACGGGGGTACGACACAGAGGGCACCTCTGCTACTATCTCTTCTACGTCTATCCATGTAAGGACAGTCTTTATGGCCGACGATGATCATGAAGTGCCTGCTGACCGACAACGTCTAGAAGTACTTGAAGCCATACTCCTGTCCTTGGTCAAGTCAATAGACGAAATCAAAGATGTCATATTGAATCAACCAGCAAGGATGCCTGGACAAACAAGCTTGGGACCTGTAGTCAATGCGAACTCCAACATAACTGCTCCTCCTTTGGGTGACAATGCTCTAGGAGCATCCGCTCCTTCAGCTGCAGAAGAAGCTAGGGAAGCAAAGAGGGAAGTCCAGGAGCTTCGAACAATGTTCAATGCCCGAGACTCCTCTCGGGACCAGAAGATATGGCAGTCATATCCTGTTGCATGGAAAGACGTGCCTTTTCTACCACGGTACAAGCCGTTTCACATTGATTCGTATGACGAAAAGATCTCTCCTAGTCGATACATGACTTATTTCGAGGTCACAATCGACCACTTGCCACATAGTGACGCCATCCTCACATGATTATTCATCAAAGAATTGGAGGGGATCGCGTTCGACTGGTACCGCAACCTTCCTAACAACTGCATCCATTCTTTTGACGGCTTCAAGAACATGTTCTTGGAGAGATTCTACGAAGTAGGGCATGATGTGACAATGTCGTCTCTCATAGACGTCGTTCAGGGATAGAGGGAGCTGACAAGGAACTATATCGAGCGGTTCCGCCAAACCGCAATGAGATTGCCCCAAGGCAATCCCGAAAGTTCCTTAATTAAAATCTGCCAGAAGTAGTTACTCCCCGCAATTAGCCTATGGATGGGCGACGATCAGTTCAGGGATTAAACGACGTTCATCATAAGTGCTACCAATACGGAGGCAATGTTGAAGAAGGCTCGCCAATTGGGATTGCACATCCCAGATGTAGAGCATAAGGGCAAACGTCCAGGTTCCACCTCCAGCAACAACAACAGTAGCGGCACCTCCAACCAGGACAATAAAGGCAAATAGGCCATGGTCGCTGATGCAACCAAGAAGCCTGAACAAAACAGGCAGAAGGTCAGTGGCCCAAGATGAATTACTTATTTAAAGATAGTCATATCAAACCTATCTTCGATATGCTCTTACAAGGGGTAGGATCCAGCTCCCTCCACCAAGGCGCGAGCCTCGAGCGAAAGAAATGGAGGGCCCAAAATATTGTCACTTCCACCGCCATGTCCATCTTTCCACACATGACTACTTCCAATTAAAGCAGTACATCCAAAGTCTTATCGACTCCAAAGCTCTGTCGATAGATTTTGAAGAGGTTCTGTGGCTGCGAACATGGTATCAGTTCAATTCGGTGACGTCTTCCCAACAAATACTCTACATGGGGTAATACATGTCCCTCGGGCAACGATGGAGGTTACTAATCTTCCACCCGTCTGAAACTAGACATTTGGATTGGTACCTCTCACCACATCGCGAGTAGAGATCATGTGGGTGAACCCGGACTTAGTGCCTGAAGTTACCCACGCGGTGTCATCTCCTACCAACGAGAAGAAGGACAGAAAGTCTAGATCCTGCCATACAATTTTAGCCGAAGCTGAGGTAGCGGCAGCCATTGTTACCCGGTCTGGGGCACAAGTCCAGCCCACACTGGGCAGTTTAGTCGAAGATCCACAGTCGGCAACGTTGCCTGCCTCTGATGTTCCAAGGCCGTCTCAGCCTCCACCGGCAGATAAGTCCAAGCCAAAGGAAACTCACTTCGATATGCCACTCCGTAATGATGTACCTCAGGGGCTGGAGAGACGTTACAACTTTGACATATTAGCAAAATTGGCTAATACGCCAGCAAAGTTGCCGTTATACGAGCTCCTAAGGGTGTCCAAGGGTCTTCGTGTTGCATTGAGCGAAGAAGTCCAAAATGCTGACACCTACTTAGCCCAGGTCAAGCCTCCAGGAGAAGATCCGTCAGCAGATTTACAGGGCAGCAATTGTGCATATGCAATGCCCAACATCGTATTTACCCCACTGGACATGTTGATCAATACCAACTTGTATGATCGCCCCTTGTACTATACTGGATACATAGGCGACATCAAGGTGGATCGGATGCACATCGATCCTGGCTCGTCAATAAGCACCATCCTGAAAAGCTTGTTCCAACTGCTGGGCATCCCTATGAACCGGCTAGCTGTAGAAGCATGGAAAAGAACAGAAGAAGCCCATGCGGCTCAAAACGGAAGAAGCCAATGCGGCTCAAAACAGAAGAAGCCCATGCGGCTTAAAACAGAAGGAGCCTCATGCGGCTCAGGAATCTATCAGAGCCTCATGCGGCTTAGAAACTCTTCAAATAGCCTCATGCGGCTCAGACAAGAATCATGTGACCCTATGCAGCTTGACAGCTGGCCATAAAGTGACTGCTCCCATTAAATGCTCTAACATAAAGTAATAACTCTGACATTAAAGCTGAAATGATGAACTTCGACATGACGGCGTATTCCTCGGGAAACGAAGAAAGTTCCTTCTGCAGCCGGTACGATCCACCAAATACAAAGCTTCCTATGCGGTGTAGAAGCATGGAAAATACTAGAGAAAGACCCATGCGGCTCAGAAAACGGATGCGGCTCAAGGAGTCATGCGGCATAAGGAGCTATGCGGCCGGAGGCATTCCATGCGGCTCAGAAGACATGTGGCGTGATAGTGCTCCCCTCCGATCCATGCTGCATTAATTGCTTTGACGGCTGACTCCTCTGAAAAGTTGACAGACCTGACACCAAAGCAGGTAATTATGACTCCGTCATGATGATGAATCTCTAGGGAAAAGAAAGAAATCTCTGACACGATCCCCCGAGAGCAACAAAATGCCACGTGGCCCTGCCACGTGGGTGTGCTTATGCGGCTCGAAGTGAAGACTTTCCATGCGGTTCAAAGTGAAGCTGTCCCATGCGGCTCGGGTGGAATCATCCCTATGCGGCTCAAGAAGATCATGCCCATGCGGCTCAAGTAGACACACCATTATGCGGTTCATGCGGCTCATCATATGGTTCAGAAGTCTGAAGGAGGGGGCCACTGCCCAGACAGCCCTAACACGTGTCCCAAGTCTTATGTGGCCCAAAATTCATGCGGCCCAAATCTCATGCGGCCCAATCTGCATGCGGTTCTAGTCTCACCATTGGCTCTAAGGACACGTGTCCTCAGCCGATCAATCTCCCAGATTTATGGCAATCCAAGATCGGGTCGAATCCCAATGATCTGGGGCACGTGGCAGGAGAATAAATTTGATTTATTCGCAGATATTAGAGATTCATTATAAGGAAGATTTATGCCAATCAGCATTAATTGCTAATGGGAATTTGGTGTAATCTACCCTTAATGGTTCTGATTCGTCACAATCAGAAACGAACGGCCTGGATTGATCAATCCCCAGGCCGCCGCCATCTCCAAGAGCTAATCATTGGCAACCCTAGTGATCAGATCCCACTATTATAAATAGCAAGGTGCCATTCCCTTATAATATATAGAGAGATATACAAAAAACAAAAAAACCAGAGAAGAATACGTATACACAGAGAGACTTCCCCCATAGTCAGAGAGAGAATATACACAGAGAGAGAGAAGCCAGGAGAGCAATCAGAGAGAGGGCAAGAAGGCATTTCTTCGTCAACGACCAAGCAGATCTTCCCCGAGTCAAGGCTGCGTACCGATCGTCTAAGGAGTAAGGCAGAGCGGCCGTCGCTTTCCCGAGCCTCTATCGTCACCCCCCAGAATCTAAAATAAATAATCGTACTTAGACTGCTGTACCTAGGTTTTCGTCCCTAGGCTTTCTTTATACGAGCGAGTTTGTATTGTGAGTCTAAGTTCAGTCCTCCGATAATTGTTCAGTACTTTTACAATCAATGGCAAACACGATGGCGACTCTGCTGGGGACTAACTTCCCTACGGCTGAGGAGTTGGTGACGCAATCGGACGCAGCCAAACTTGGCTCTACACAATAGAAGATGGTCGTACGCTTCGACCAACAGGCGTTCGAAGAGATGCTCTCTGAAGGTAGCACTGGCCCGGTCCAGAAGCGCACCTGCACCATAAAGGCTCGCAAAGAGTGGAGGCCAAAATCATTTGCTCCTCCGCAAGCCCTTGATGGGGTGCTCTCTATTGCTCAAGATGGCGAGAAAGACTCCTCTGCGGCGCCACTTCAGACCGTAGACAACTCTGCTGTCCCCAAGTCCGGCAGAAGAAAACACTATGATGCTGGACTTGCAGGGGCAAAGAGGAACTCTACGCGATCCGAGCCGCAGAAGAGTATTAGCCGCAGGGAGAAAGCCCATGCGGCTACAATCGCCGACCGCATAAAGAAAACGCATACGGCCACATCTGTCAGCCGCATAACTTATGCTGCTACAGTTGCCAATCGAACGGATGAGACCCATGCGGCTATTAAAGTCAATCGCTTGCAGAAAACCCATGCGGCCACAGATGCCAACCGCATGCGGTCAGCCTGCACGGTCGTGACTCCTAGCCGCACAAAGACTCATCCTACAACAAAAGACAGCCGTATGCAGACAGCCTGCACGGTACCCAATGCTAGCCGCATAGCGTCCGTCCCACGCTTCTCTCGATCAGTCTTCGACCGGCTTTCATGCGGTCCTGACTCTGGTCATTCTCTGGATGATAATCCAGACTCTGTGGTATTCGACTTAGACTCCTCCTATTACGCACCCACAAGTGCTAAAAGGAGGAAGTCTAGGGCAGCACACGCTTATCAAGTCCAGACGACTGCCCCAACCTCTGACTATCGGGGCGTCCCGCTGATTATCACGCGGGCCTCTGATGGGAAGTTGTATAAAACCACTCAAGTCCAGCCCCCGGCGGCAAACAGACAAAGTGGTTCCTCTGACCTGCGTGAGGTTATCTTCCACAAACGCAAGGAAAGAGAAGGAGCTTCGGGGTGTAAAGAGCCCTCACACGGACATCAATGCACCCAGATCATCGTCAACTGCTGTTGCAGCAACGCGGCGGTGACGGAAGACCGGCCATCCGTCTTCTAAAGACTACATCACCCGAGCTCAGAAGACGAGGCACCTCCTGTTGTCTCCTGCAAGTCCGCATAGAAAGTTCTCGCCAAGGGAAGAGGGAAGAAAACGAGCATCTCCAGCCCAAAGGTGTCGACTACTGCAGCTAAGAAACCGTCGTCTAAAGGGTTATCCTCCACTGGAGTATTTCAACACACCCGTTCGAAGACGAAAACTGCTGCAGTAGGAACTTCATCGTCTGCAACATTGGGGGTCGTCGGAACTGGGGGTAGCACTCCTCCAAACATCCACGACAATCCGACATTCCAGGAATACGGACTGGAGGAAGCAAATCCTCCGACGGATACAACAGATACCGACGTCCCCAAGGATATCCTAGACGAAGCAAGCTCCGAAGCTGGAGGTAGTGTTCCTTCCGAGTCCGAACCTGAAGAGAACATCCCTACATATCATGATGATTTCTCGATGCACGAGTACGACTCGGAGGGTATATCCTCCACTACTCCTTCCGTCACTCCTCATGTGAAGACGGTGTTCATGACAGACAGCAATCAAGGCGGTTCCGGTGATCGCCAGCGCATCGACACTTTGGAGGCCATATTACACGCCTTGGTCAAGTCTGTAGACGAGATCAAAGCGGCGCTTCCTAATCTGCAGGGGGTGACACCTGGCTAGACAAGCACGGGTCCCGCAATCAACGTAGATTCAAATTCAGCGACACCGAACCCGGGCAACAATCCTCCCGAGATAACGGCCCCTACCGCGACAGATGAGGCCCGAGAAGTAAGAAGAGAGGTTCAGGAGCTCCGAGCAATGTTCTATGCCCGAGAAAACTCTCAAGACCTCAGGATACGGCAACCATATCCTGCTGAATGGAGGGATGTTCCCTTTCCACCAAGATATAAGCTGTTCAATATCAACCCATATGATGGCAAGACTTCAGCAAGTCGGTACATCACTTACTTTGAGGTCACTATCGACCATCTGCCCCATGATGACGCTATCCTCATACGGTTATTCATTGGGGCATTGGAAGGAGTCGCCTTCGATTGGTACCGCAACCTGCCGGACAATTGCATCCATTCCTTCGCTGGCTTCAAACGCCTGTTCTTGGAGAGGTTCTATGAGGTAGGGCAGGACGTCACGATGTCTACCCTCATGGACGTCATTCAAGGAGAGAAAGAGCTGACGAGGAATTATATTGAGCAGTTTTGTCAAACCGCAATGAAGTTACCATCTGGCAACCCGGACTCTTCCTTGATCGAAATTTGCCAAAAGAGACTACTCCCAATAATCAGTCTCTGGATGGGCGAGAGTCAATTCAAGGACTGGAAGGCTTTTATCATTAGTGCTACAAGTGCCGAAGAACGATTAAAGAAGGCTCACCAACTGGGATTACATATCTCAGAGGGAGAGAACAAGGGCAAGCGTCCCAGCACCACCAACGACAATGGGGGTAGCCCCTCCAACAACCGGGACAATAGAGGCAAGCAGGCTATGGTGGCCGATACAGCCCAGAAGCCTGAGTCGCAACCTGCGGACAAACAATGGCCTCAAATCACTTACTCTTTTGAAGACGGTCACGTCAAGCCTATCTTGGACATGCTCATACAAGGAGATAGGATTCAGCTTCCTCCACCAAAACGGGAGCCTCGGACGGCTGATCTGGAGAACCCAAAGTTCTGCCATTACCACCGCTACGTCCACCATGCTATGCACGACTGCTACCAACTGAAACGATATATCCAAAATCTCATCGATTCGAACGCTCTGGCCATCGATTTCGAGGAGGTAACCGTGGCAGCCAACAAGGTGTCCGTACAATTCGGCAGCTTTCCTCCAACAGAGACCCAGGACAGGGTTATACCCATCCCTCTGGCAACGATGGAGATTGCTAATCTCCCGTCCGCTCAAGCTGCTGGTCTAGTACCCCTCACCACATCACGAGGGGAAATCATGTGGGTCCATTCGGACCTAGTCCACGAGGTAACTCAGTCCACTCCAACTTCTAAAAAGAAAAGTGGAAAAGTCAGATCCTGCCGTACCACCTCAGCAGATGAAGAGGAAGCCACGGCCGTTGTTACTCGATCCGGAGCACAATCTCAACCTGTGGCTGAAAACTCGACTAATGATCATCCGCCCACTACCACGGATGCTCCGGGACCGGCTCAGCCTTCGACGACCGACAAGCCTAGGCCGAAGGAGACTCGCTTCGACAAATCCCTCCGAAAGGAAACATCTCAGGGGTTGGAGAGGCCCTACAACTTCGACATCTTGGCGCAATTGGCCAATACACCGGCCAAATTGTCCTTATATGAACTCCTGAGGCTCTCGAAGGATGTCCGTACAGCTTTGAGCGATACACTTCAAAATGCCGATGCGTACCTGGCTCAGGTCAACCTCACGGAAGAAAATCAGCCCGCAGACCTCCAAGACAGTGCCTGTATGGGAGCAATGCCCAACATCGTCTTCACTCCACAAGACATGCTCATCAAGACTAATCTATACGGTCGCCCATTATACTACACAGGCTACATCGGCGACATAAAGGTGGACCGGATACATATTGACCCTGGGTCTTCCATAAGCATAATTCCAAAAGGACTACTGCATCATCTTCGTATCCCGATGCATCGCCTGACCCCTACAAACACCGCCATCAGCGGGTTCAATTCGGGCAGGAGCTACCCAATCGAGAAGATCCGTCTGAAATATCAGATTGGCGATCTCCAATCAGAAGTCACTTGCTATGTCATAGATGCCGACACTTCATACAATATCCTTTTGGGGCGCCCTTGGATACACGATTATATGATCGTGCCTTCCACGGTACACCAATGCTTCAAATATGTCGACAAGCACGGCTTCGTGAGGACAGAATTTGCTGACATCAATCCCTTCAAAGGGGTCGAATCTTATTACTCGGACTCCTGCCTATACGAAAAGTCGAAGAGGCACCTTGAAGGAGGAAATAAACAAACTGATATTGAAGCAACCGCGGGATCAGAAGAACCTCTGACAATCCACCTCCAGGCTCGCAAACCAGGCAATTTTGTACCTCTTACGGCCATGCTGCGTAAGGACGCGATCAGCCTCTCGGCACAGGAAGAGCAGTTGAGAATCCGGCTGCCAAGGTCCGGCCAAGTACCGAGACCCACGACAGGGCCACTTACCATCAGATTGTCGAGAGTCGGTCAATCCCAAACAGAGTAGCTCAATCCCTCCGATAGACCTCTGACGATACGCCTGCCTAAGAAAGGTCGTCACCCCGATGCGAGGTCTGACACTTCAAGCGAACCAGCCACCCCTCGCTCCACATCAAGTGCCAGACTGGGGGTTGCTAGTCTACCGACAACCCCACGCTCCGCTCCGTCAGTTGAACCTCTGAAGATCAAGCTGACTAGGACGCCCTCTCAATCTTCATTCACACAGGGGGTAGCCGAAGAGAAACTAGAGCTAGCCAAGTATGTGGCTGCCCACACTGATGCTCCCTCCGCAGATGATGTAATCCCTCTAGAAAAGATACCTTACTTCATCAATAAAGGGTTATCTTTGAACTACACCGAGCTCAATAAGCTATGTACAATGTATGCTATGGAACACGGTATAGGCACTCACCTACATACACAGGTGATAAATGTGTACACCGCTATCCAACTTACTCCAGTAGAAGACGCTTACCAAATAATCGAGGGAGGGGACCACCCAATCATCTTCGGCCGGACGAACAACCCGCATCCCTTCGCCATGGAAGAAGTCGACTTCGGGTCAGATGCTGGAAGACTGCCTCTGTATCTCTATAGCCCTCAATCCAAATATCTCATGCAGAAACAGGGGTATGATCTAGAGACAATGCCAGGATTGAACTACGGTACTGGACGACGATTACCTTTGAAGATGCCAGCCCCGGCGGGCAAACCACGGAACTACTATAACAAAACCCGATGCGGTTTAGGGTATGTAACGCCTACTACGACCCCTGAAAGCTCAGATGAAGAATGCGACTGGCAGTCACATTCAACAGGATCACCGACTTCCGACTTAGATACCAGCATCGGAGATGTGTTTAGACAAGTCATGTCAGTCAATATGGCATTCACCGACGCTTACGAGGAAGACGAAGACATCCCCGAAATCCTTGAGCTAGAGCCATGGGCCCACCAATTAGACGCACAATAGGAAAAGCGGTTCGAACTGAGAGAACCTCCTACTGAAGATGAGGTCATACAAGTGGATCTCGGCAGCGAATCTTCTCCAAAACCGATCTTTATCAGTAAAAGCATAACTGACGAAGAATGAGAGTCGCAGTTAGAACTTGTCAGAGAATACATTGATGTGTTCGCCTGGAGCTATGAAGACATGCCTGGGTTAAATCCTGACATCGCTCTCCACAAACTCAATATACGGCCAGATGCAAAGCCAGTCAAGCAGCAACAACGACGCTTCCGCCCAGGCGTCATGGACACGATCGAAGCCGAAGTCAACAAGCTAATAGCCAGTAGCTTCATTCGTGAAGAGCAACATCCTGATTGTGTTGCCAATATAGTACTCGTCCTCAAGAAGAATGGGAAGATTCGAATCTGCATCGACTTCCGCAACCTGAACGAGGCATGCCCCAAAGATGAATTTCCCCTTTCTATCATAGACATCATGATCGACAATAGATGCGGCTTTGAACGTATGTCATTCATGGATGGATTCTCGGGGTACAATCAAATCAAGATGTCTCCCGACGACGAAAAGCACACCTCATTCCGAACCCCGATTGGCACATACTGCTACACAGTCATGCCATTCGGTCTAAAGAATACTGGCGCTACATATTAGCGGGCCATGAGTATCGTTTTCAGAGAACATTTGTGCAAGACAGTGGAATGCTATGTCGATGACATCGCCGTCAAGAGTCGCCGTAAAGAAGATCATCTGCAAAACCTGAGAACGGTATTCAACTTAATGCGAGCCCACAATCTGAAGATGAACCCTACGAAATCGTTCTTGGGCGTATCAAGTGGAAAGTTCTTGGGCTTCATCATCACTGCACGGGGTATCCATGTAGACCCCGAGAAAATGAGGGCAATCATGGAGATGGGTCCCCCGAGAAATCTCCGTGAACTTAGAGGCCTCCAAGGGAGGCTAGCTTATATCAGGAGGTTCATTTCCAACCTCTCCGGGCGATGCCGACCGTTCACCCACCTCATGAAGAAGGGAGTCTCATTCGTATGGGACGAGGAATGCAAGCGCGCTTTCGATGACATCAAAGAATATTTATCAAATCCTCCAGTCCTGGTGGCCCCGGTCCCTGGAAAACCATTCCTGCTCTATGTACGAGCAATGGAACACTCCCTCGGTGCCCTGCTGGCACAAAACAACGACGCAGGCCACGAACAGGCCATTTACTATCTCAGCCGAATGATGGTCGGGCCCGAACACCGATACACCGCTGTGGAGAAAGAATGCCTCGTCCTGGTATTCGCCATTCAAAAGACGCGGCACTATGTCACGGGGCAAACCATACATGTGATCTCACAAATCAACCCTCTCAGGGTCCTCATGACCAAACCAGGGGCACTCAGCTCCCGCCTCGCTACATGGGCGATACTGCTGTCCCCCTATCATATGATCTTCGTCCCGCAAAAGGCTGTCAAAGGTCAAGCCCTGGCAGACTTTTTGGCGGCCCATCCAGGATCGGAATCATCTAGAATATACGAAGAAATCCCAAATGAGATCGCCGATTCAAATACAACCACCCACGATAACATATGGCGGATGTTCTTCGATGGCGCTTCAAGAACCGGACCCAAGAAAAACATCGTCGTCGGAGTCGGAGTAGTATTGGTCTCTCCTACCGGACTAGTGATCAATCGCGCCTACTCTCTCACGAAACCCTGCTCTAACAATGTGGCTGAATACAACGCTTTGGTCATTGGCCTCCAACTCGCAAGAGAACTGGGGGTAGAATACCTTGAAGCATACGGCGATTCACAATTAATCGTCAACCAGATTCGGAGGACGTACGAAGTCCGCCATGAAGACATGATCCTCTACCACCAAATAGCGATCAACATTATCTCATCATTCGAGGGATTCTTCATCGAACACGTCCCAGACTCCAAAATATCGAAGCTGATGCCCTAGCAGGCCTGGCTGCTTCCCTAGCAGTGCCAAACCACTCTCATCATTCGGTCGATGTAATCGGCCATGAGCTGGTCTTCCCCAAGAACAACGTTCAAGCCATGGCGAGTTATTCTGCTCAGATGATCGACGAAGCGCCAGACTGGAGACAACCATTCATAGACTTCGTGGTCTACGACATCCTGCCCGAGAACCCGAAGGAGGCTACTTCTATCAGACGGCGTTCTCTCAGATTCTTCTACGATACAGAGACGAAAATGCTGTATCGCCGCTCCTACGACGGATTACTACTTCGGTGCTTGTCGAATGTAGAAGCCAAAAAAGCCGTACGAGAGGCTCATGACGGTGTCTGCGGGGCCCATCAGCCTGGCCCTAAGCTGCAAGACCGCCTTCGCCGGATGGGCTACTACTGGGCCACGATGGTGGCTGATGCAATAGATTATGCCCGAAAATGCAAGGCCTGCCAAGTCTACGCAGACTTCATTCACCAACCATCCAAATTTCTACATCCGACAGTGGCGTCCTGGCCATTCGAAGCATGGGGAATGGATATCATTGGTCCAATCACCCTACCTTCCTCCCGAGGACATCGCTTCATACTTACGATCACTGATTACTTCTCAAAGTGGGCAGAAGCTATCCCACTCGCCGAAGTCAAGACTTCGAATGTAATCAGCTTCCTGAAGCACCATGTCATCTACCGCTTTGGACTGCCCCGAAGGATCATCCATGATAATGGTCCGCAGTTTATAAGCCACGCATTCTACCGATTCTGCGACAAACACCGCATTCAGAATATCGCTTCGATACCATACAACCCGGCAGCAAACGGGTTAGCAGAGGCATTCAACAAAACAATCATCAAACTCCTCAAGAAATTTGTCTCCTCCAACAAACGCAACTGGAACGAGAAGCTCGGCGAGTGCTTATGGGCTTATCGCACCACGGTTCGAACAGCCACCGGGAATACACCATTCTCTCTGGTGTACGGGAGTGAGGCAGTTCTCCCATTAGAGACTCAAATACCCTCACTCCGCATCGCCCTCATTTATCAATTGACAATGGATGCTAACTACCGACGTCGACTACAAGAGTTAGAGGCCTTAGATGAAAAATGCCTCCTAGCTCAGCAAAGGATCGAATTATACCAAGCACGCATCTCAGGAGCCTTCAACAAAAAGGTCAAAGTCAGAACATTCCAAGTGGGCGATCTTATTTTGGCAGTCAGGAGGCCAATGGTCATGACTCACAAGACCACCGGTAAGTTCCAGCCAAAATAGGAAGGCCCATTTATCATCGAGGCCGTGTTCTCCAATGGTGCTTACCGCCTCGCCAAGCAGAACGTAGACTTGCTCATGTTGCCCGTCAACGGCAAGTTCCTGAAGAAATACTATATTTAAACAACATTTTCTAGAGTTTCGAGTTATGTGCCCGCTGGTACCACTGAACTCAACCCCCTAATTTTCCAACTTATCGAGTCACGTACCCTCTTGTACCGCTGAACTAATATCCCAAATTCCCAAGTCATGTACCTGCTGGTACCTCTGAACTTACACTTTGATTCCAACATTCACAGATTTTCGAGTCATGTACCCGCGTGTACCGCTGAACTCATGTCCTTCTTCCATAAAGATACCCCAAATTTCTAAGTCATGTACCTGCTGGTACCTCTGAACTTACACTTTGATTCCAACATTCATGGATTGTCGAGTCATGTACCCGCTAGTACCAATGAACTCACCCCATAATTTTCTAGATCTTCGAGTCATGTATCCGCTGATACCACTGAACTCACCCTCATAGTTTTTCAGATTTTCGAGTCATGTACTCGCTGGTACCGCTGAACTCACACTCACCATTCTCCAGATTCTCGAGTCATGTACCCGATGGTGCCTCTGAACTCACATCCCGGTCACTCTTTCAGGTAGAAAGTTATGTATGATCATACCTCTGAACTTCCTTCCCGAAGGAGATCCCCCTTCATGATCTAATACCCACACTCCCAGTGCACAAAAAGGGTAATCGATCCACAAATTTCCAAAATGGCCATGTCCTCATTACCTCTGAGTCGTTCCACTTCCGCCACAAACAAGTCACCCCTCTACATAGAATTGCCATGTCCTCATTACCTCTGAGTTATTCTACGTACCCCCCTTCATTGAGTCCACTCCTGTCATGTCTTCATTACCTCTGAATGGGAAGGCTCCGTCAAAGAAACCCTCATGCTCACCATGTCCTCAGCACCTCTGAGTCAGTATGATTGGTTCCTTTCTTTTTAAACTTGTTGTCCGTATCCAAAACCAGGGTACGTTAGGGATAATGGGTCCACGCAAAATGTCCCAATAAGAGGATTATCACAAAGCAAAAGAGTGAAGCAAATATATATATTCCATTCATTCAGAAATCGGTTACATCCACATAATTGCAAGCAAGTCAAAAGAGTTCTTCATGAAGGCAAGAAGAAAGGCGAAACAAAATAAAAGACTACAGACAAACATCCACGAGAAGCCCCTACATTCTAGTTACAGGAGCGCATGTACCATTCCCTCAACCATCTCACATATGAAGGATGCAAGTGAAGAGCATCCTCGTCCAGAATAGGAGAAACAGGGTTACCAGCGCTGCCACCCTCAACAGTCTCGATATTTGGAGAGTTGCCGTTCCCCTCAGGCGCAGGTTCTTCTTTCTTCACTTCCTCCTTAACAGAGGAAGATCCCTGGCTGATGACAGGAGGCTGTGGCTCCTCTGACGCCGCAGTCTAAACATTCGGTGGAGATACTGCGAGAACCAAAGACGAAGAAAATGAAAATAGTCAGAAATATTCATGCGGCTCGTTTTAGACAAGTCTCATGCGGCTCAGTCATGGGACGCGTATGCGGACCATGTAGTTTGAGAAGTTCACGTCAAAGTCGTGTACATGAAGCATGCAGTGAAGCAGGCTCTGCTAGGGTTTCAAATCGACTACCTAATCCTTACCTTCGATGGCAATATGAACATCAAAACGAACGGGGGGCACGACAGTCGAGGGCGAAGCCGATTTCTTACTCCTCGCCACAGCCTTCTTTACAGCCTTAGAAGCCCTGGGTGCCATTGTTGTCTGATGATCAGAGGAAGAAAATACGACAAAAATCTGAGTCAAGAATAGTCTAAGAGAGAAGACCGTCCAAATGCCCTTCTATTTATTGACAGAGAACTGTGGACCGACGCCTCGTACAAACGCGATCAGCTCTTCGGTTATTGAGCCAAACCAGCCATTTAAAGACTGAGCTCTTGGGATCCTATCCCAGAAAGATCCACACGCATGACATAATGACGTGGCAAAGAGCTTATGCGGTTCAAATGACCATGCGGCTGATAGCAACTATATGACTCAGATGGTCGAGAGGTAGAAATTTCTATGCGGCTGGGCCATCCATGCGGCTGAGACGCCCCTGCGGCAGAACTTTCCATGCGGCCAAGATATCCATGCGCGGCCAGAAGAATATCCAGCCATGCTTCTTATTCAAAGTATTTCAATTTTGCAAATTGAAAACTTTGAAGGGGGTCCTGTAGAAGCATGGAAAATACTAGAGAAAGACCCATGCGGCTCAGAAAATGCATGCGGCTCAAGGAGTCATGCGACATAAGAAGCTATGCGGCCGAAGGCATTCCATGCGGCTCAGAAGACATGTGGCGTGACAGTGCTCCCCTCCGATCCATGCTGCATTAATTGCTTTGACGGCTGACCCCTCTGAAAAGTTGACAGACCTGACACCAAAGCAGGTAATTATGACTCCGTCGTGATGATGAATCTCTAGGGAAGAGAAAGAAATCTCTGACACGATCCCCCGAGAGCAACAAAATGCCACGTGGCCCTGCCACGTGGGTGTGCTTATGCGGCTCGAAGTGAAGACTTCCCATGCGGTTCAGAGTGAAGCTGTCCCATGCGGCTCGGGTGGAATCATCTCTATGCGGCTCAAGAAGATCATGCCCATGCGGCTCAAGCAGACACACCATTATGCGGTTCATGCGGCTCATCATATGGTTCAAAAGTCTGAAGGAGGAGGCCACTGCCCAGACAACCCTGACACGTGTCCCAAGTCTTATGCGGCCCAAAATTCATGCGGTCCAAATCTCATGCGGCCCAATCTGCATGCGGTTCCAGTCTCACCATTGGCTCTCAGGACACGTGTCCTCAGCCGATTAATCTCCCAGATTTATGGCAATCCAAGATCGGGTCAAATCCCAATGATCTGGGGCACGTGGCAGGAGAATAAATTTGATTTATTCGCAGATATTAGAGAATCATTATAAGGAAGATTTATGCCAATCAGCATTAATTACTAATGGGGATTTGGTGTAATCTATCCTTAATGGTTCTGATTCGTCACAATCAGAAACGAACGGCCAGGATTGATCAATCCCCAGGCCGCCGCCATCTCCAAGAGCTAATCATTGGCAACCCTAGTGATCAGATCCCAATATTATAAATAGCAAGGTGCCATTCCCTTGTAATATATAGAGAGATATACAAAAACAAAAAAACCAGAGAAGAATACGTATACACAGAGAGACTTCCCCCATAGTCAGAGAGAAAATATACACACAGAGAGAGAAGCCAGGAGAGCAATCAGAGAGAGAGAGCAAGAAGGCATTTCTTCGTCAACGACCAAGCAGATCTTCCCCGAGTCAAGGCTGCGTACCGATCGTCCAAGGAGTAAGGCAGAGCGGCCGTCGCTTTCCCGAGCCTCTATCGTCACCCCCCAGAATCTAAAATAAACAATCGTACTTAGACTGCTGTACCTAGGTTTTCGTCCCTAGGCTTTCTTTGTACGAGCGAGTTTGTATTGTGAGTCTAAGTTCAGTCCTCCGATAATTGTTCTGTACTTTTACAATCAATGGCAAACATGCGGCTGCCACCAACCCATGCGGCTGATGCTCGTATGTGGCTCAGAGCGTGAAGACCCTCGTCATGCGGCTCAAATTATGAACAGTCACCCTATGCGGCTGCTGTTCTCATGCGGCTCGGATCATGTGGATCATCTCCATGCGGCTCAATTGGAAACCACCCCCATGCGGCTCAGATTTCGGAGGCTACACCTATGTAGCTGCCACCTTCATGCGGTTCAAAACCTAAGAAGCTACTCTCATGCGGCGGTGGCTCGCAGTTATGACACGTGGCAGAAGATCAGTTTCCCACGTGGCACTAAATCAATCAAGAGTTATCAACAAATCCTAATACCAGATTTAGTGCAATCATCATAATTACCCGAATCAAAACAGATTTATGGCAATCACATGGATTAAACAAGTGGCAGGAGATCCGAGCTTCTCAAGATTCATGACAATCAACATTGATTGGCTATACAGATTTTACACAATCAGTATTAATTGTTTAGATTTGTTGCAATCAAGAATAGTGGTCCAGATTAATTGCCCACAAAATAGGATCAAGGAAAATGACAATTAAGTCTCCAAGCAGCCGACTTTTTAAGGGTGATCATTGTAAACCCTAATGATGAGACCCCACTCCTATAAATAGCAAGGTGCCATTCTTTTGCAAAAAAGAGAGGAGATCGGATCCAGAGAAACAAAAAAATATATAGCAAGGTGTCATTCCCTTGCAAAAGAGATCCTATCCATCCGGCTGGACACACAGAGAGACAAAGGCGCGCACAGAAGAGTCTTCCCATCTTGAGAGCAGTTCTTCACCGGAGCCAAGGCTACGTCTGATCGTCCAATGAGTGAGGCAGCGGCCGTCGCTTTCCCGAGCCTCTACCGTCACCCCCAGAATCAAAACTAAACAATCGTACTTAGACTGCTGTACCTAGGTTTTCGTCCCTAGGCTTTCTTTGTACGAGCGAGTTTGTATTATGAGTCTAAGTTCAGTCCTCCTATATAATTATTCTGTACTTTTACAATCAATGGCAAATACGATAGCGACTCTGCTGGGGACTAACTTCTCCACGGGTGAGGAGTTGGTGATGCAATCAGATGCAGCCAGACTTGGCTCCACTCAACAAATGTTGGTCACCCGGTTCGACCAACAGGCGTTTGAAGAAATGCTCTTCGACGGGAGCGCTGGCACGGTCCAGCGACGAGCCCGCACAAAGAAGGCCCGCAGGGAGTGTAGACCCAAAAATTTTGCTCCTCCCCAAGCTCTCGAAGAAGTACTATCTGTTGCCCGAGACAGCGGAGAAGTCTCGCTTGCGGCCCCACTTCAGAAAACAGAGGACTCTGCTGTCCCCAAGTCTGGCAGAAGAAAACACTATGATGTCAGACTTACAGGGGCAAAAAAGAACTCTATGCGATCCAAGCCACATAAGGGCGCCAACCGCATGGAGGCTCATGCGGCCGCAACTGTCAACCGCATGGAGAAAACTCGTACGACCACACAAGTCAGCCGCATGCAGGAAACCCATGCCGCCAGAATTTCTAGCCGCATGTAGACAGCCTGCACGGCCATGACATCTAACCACATGGAGAAAACTCGTGCGGCCACACAAGTCAGCCGCATACAGAAAACCCATGCGGCCAGAATTTTTAGCCGCATGTAGACAGCCTGCACGGCCATGACATCTAGCCGCATACAGAAAGTTCATGCGGCCACAAAGGATAGCCGCATGCCAACAGCCTATACGGCCACGACATCTAGCTGCATACAGAAAGGTCATACTGCCACACATACCAGCTGCATACAGACAGCCTCCACGACAGCCGATCCTAGCCGTATACCATCTATCCAATGCGGCTCGCGGTCAGTCTTTGACCGCCTCTCATACGGTCCTGACCATGAAGGCTCTCTGGAGCATATGCCAGACTCTGTTGTGACCAGCTTGGACTCTTCCTACTACGCACTCTCAAGTGCTAGGAGGAAGAAGTCTCGGACAGCGCGGGCTCGACAAGCTCAGTCGACTGTCCCAACTTTCGACCACCAGGGCATCCCGCTAACTATTACTCGGGCCCCTGATGGAAAGTTGTACAGGACTACCCGTATCCAGCACCCGACGGCCAACGAACGGAATAGTTATCAAGAATCTCCCAACAAGGATCAGGGGTAAGTATTCACGCTACCCCCACATCAGGGAGCAGGCAGGAGTCCAACGCACTCATCAACCCACAAAGCAGGTGACCCGCGTAACGTGATTCTTCACAAGCGCAAGGAAAGAGACAAAGATTTGACGTGCAAAGAGTCCTGTCAAGGACATCAATGCACCCAAGTCATAGCCAACTGCTGCTGCAACAAGGCAGCAGCACAAAAAGACCGACGGTCCGTCTTCCAAAGGCTGCAACACCCAAGCTCAGAAGACGAGGCGCTTCTCGTAGCCTCTTGCAATTCTTCTCTGAAGATTCCTGGCAGCGAAAGAGGGAAGAAAATAAATTTCTTCAGCACGAAAATTTCAACCGGCGTAAACAAGAAAATTTCTTCTAAATGGCTGCCTACCACCGTTGTAGGAGGAGTTTACCAAGGTACCCGTTCAAAGACAAATCTGCCACAGTGGAAGATTCGTCCACATCTATGGGAGACAATAGAGCCGGAGGTAGCATTCCTCCAAATATCTACAATAACCCGGTATTCCAAAAAGATACTCCGGAGGAAATGGTTCACCCAACAGATGTAGCAGATCCCGACGTCCCCGAGGACGTCCACAATTCCTAAGACGAGGCAAGCTGTGAAGCTGGGGGTACCACTCTTTCTGAGTCAGAACCGGAGGAGAGCATTCCCACATACCCGAACGACTTCTCTGTACAAGGATATGACTCAGAGGGTACATCATCTACCGTTCCTTCCATCTCTCCTCATGTGAGGACGGTGTTCATGACAGACAGCAACCAAAAAGGTTCCAGTGATCGCCAATGTATCGACACTCTGGAGGCTATAAAGCATGCCTTGGTCAAGTCCGTGGACGAGATCAAAGCGGCCCTTCCAACTCTGCAAGGAAGAACGCTTGGCCAAACAAGCTTGGGTCCCGCGGTCAATGCAGACTCGAACTCAGCTACACCAAACCCGGGCGATAGTCCTCCTAAAATCTCGGCTCCTACCGCTGTAGACGAGGCCAGGGAAGCAAGAAGAGAGGTCCAGGAGCTCCGGGCCATGTTCCATGCCCGAGAAAACTGCCAAGACCTCAGGATATGACAACCGTACACCGCTGCGTGGAGAGATGTTCCCTTCCCACCAAAATATAAACCATTCCACATCAATCAATATGATGGAAAGACATATGCAAGCAGGTACATCACCTACTTCGAAGTCACAACCGACCATCTGCTTCATGACGATGCCATTCTTACGTGTTGTTAATCGGAGCCTTGGAAGGGGTCGCCTTCGACGAGTACCGCAACTTGTCGGATAATTGCATCCACTCCTTCACCGGCTTCAAACGCATATTCCTAGAGAGGTTCTATGAAGTAGGACAAGACGTGACAATGTCCACTCTCATGGACGTTGTTCAGGGAGAAAAGGAGCTAACAAGAAATTATATCGAGCGGTTTTGCCAAACCGCGATGAAGCTGCCTTCTGGCATCCGTGATTCCTCCTTGATTAAAATTTGCCAAAAGAGACTGCTTCCCACAATCAGCCTCTGGATGGGCAAAAGTCAATTCAAGGATTGGAAGACGTTCATCATCAGTGCCACTAGCACAGAAGATAAAGTAAAAAAAGCCCGCCAACTGGGATTACACATCTCGGAAGGGGAAGACAAGGGCAAATGCCCTAACGTCAACAACTACAACAGTGGTAATTCCTCCAGCAACGGGGACAACAAGGGTAAGCAGGCTATGGTCACCGACACAGCGCTAAAACCCGAATCAACGTCGACAGAAAAGCAGTGGCCTCAGATGACCTACTCCTTCGAGGATGGCCATGTTAAACCAATCTTAGACATGCTCATCCAAGGAGGACGAATTCAGCTCCCTTCTCCCAGGCGAGAGCCTCGCCCTACAAATATGGAGAGCCCAAAGTACTGCCATTACCATCGCTATGTTCACCATGTTACGCAAGACTGCTATCAGCTGAAGCGATACATCCAACATCTCATCGATTCTAAGGCCCTGGCCATTGATTTTGAAGAGGTGACCGTAGCAACCAATATGGTGTCAGTACAATTTGGCAACTTCCCTCCGACAAGGACTCAAGACGGAGTAGTACCTGTCCCCCGAGCAATGATGGAGGTCGGTAACCTTTAGTCTCCCCGAGACCAAGCTGCTGGTCTAGTTCCCCCTACCACATGATCTTCGTCCCATAAAAGGCTGTTAAAGGTCAAGCTCTGGCAGACTTCTTAGCAGCTCATCCTGGGTCTGAGTCAACCAAAATAGACGAAGAGATGCCAGACGAGGTCGCTAATTCAAATATGGCCTCCCGTGGTACCATATGGCGAATGTTCTTCGACGACGCTTCTAGAACTGGGCCCAAGGGCAACATCGTCGCTGGAGTTGGAACAGTACTGATTTCTCCCACCGGGTTGGTGATCAATCGAGCTTATTCCCTCACGGAGCCCTATTCAAACAATGTGGCCGAGTACAATGCTTTGGTCATTGGCCTCCGACTTTCAAAAGAGCTGGGGATAGAGCACCTTGAAGCATACGATGATTCGCAGCTAATCGTCAATCAAATCCGGGGCTCGTACGAAGTGCGTCATAAAGACATGATCCCCTATCACCAAATAGCGATTGACATCATCTCGTCCTTTGAAGGGTTCTTCATAGAATACGTTCCCAGGCTCCAGAACATTGAAGCCGATGCCCTAGTAGGCCTAGCCGCTTCCTTAGCAGTTCCAAATCATGCCCACCACTTGATTGACATTATAGGCCGTGAGTTCGTCTATCCCAGGAATAATGTTCAGTATGCCGAGAGCTACTCCGCCCTTACTGTCGACGAAGCACCAGACTGGAGACAACCGTTCATCGACTTCGTAGTCTATGACATCCTGCTGGAGAATCCGAAGAAAGCCACTTCTATTAGAAGACGTTCTCTCAGATTCTCCTACGATACAGAGACAAAATGCTATATCGACGATCATACGATTGATTACTACTTCGATGCCTGTCAAATACAGAAGCCAAAGAAGCCGTGCGTGAAGCTCACGATGGCATCTGTGGGGCCCATCAGCCTGGCCCAAAACTACAAGATTGCCTTCGTCGAATGGGTTACTACTGGCCCATAATGGTTGCAGATGCAATAGACGGTGGCATCCTGGCCCTTCGAAGCATGGGAAATGGACATCATCGGTCCGATCACTCCGTCTTCGTCCCGAGGACATCGCTTCATACTCGTAATCACAGATTACTTCTCCAAATGGGCGGAGGCTGTTCCGCTTGCAGAAGTAAAGACTTCAAACGTGATCAGCTTCCTCAAACATTACGTCATCTATCGCTTTGGACTGCCCCGAAGGATCATCCATGATAATGGTCTGCAGTTTGCAAGCCACGCCTTCTATCGGTTTTACGATAAGCACCGCATTCAGAATATTGCTTTAACACCATACAACCCAGCGGATAATGGTCTGGTTGAAGCATTCAACAAAATAATTATCAAGCTTCTCACGAAGTTCGTGTCATCAAACAAACACGACTGGAATAAAAAGCTCGGTGAATGCTTATGGGCGTACCGTACCACCGTACGGACTGCCACCGGGAACATACCATTCTCTCTAGTATACGGAAGTGAGGCAATTCTCCTATTGGAGACCCAAATCCCCTCGCTCTGTGTGGCTCTCACATACAGATTAACGACGGATAATAATCACCATCGCAGACTACAATAATTAGAGGCTCTAGACGAGAAGCGCCTACTAGCTCAACAACGAATCGAGCTATACCAGGTACGTATCTCCGGAGCCTTTAACAAGAAGGTTAAAACTAGAACATTCCAAGTGGGCGACCTCGTTCTGGCAGTTCGGAGGCCGATGGTTATGACTCACAAAACTGCCGACAAGTTCCAGCCAAAGTGGGAAGGTCCGTTCATCATTGATGTTGTATTCTCCAATGGAGCTTACCGCCTCGCAAAACAAAACGGAGACTTGCTCATGTTGTCCATCAATGACAAGTTCCTAAAGAAGTATTACGTCTGAAACGACATCCTTTGAAGTGATGAGTCACGTACCCGCTGGTACCGCTGAACTCACATCCCGCCTACAAATTGCCAAGATGACGAGTCATGTACTCTTTCGTACCGCTGAACTCACATCCCGACTACAAATCTTCCAAGATGACGAGTCATGTACTATCTCGTACCACTGAACTCACATCTCTACTACAAATCTTCCAGAATGACGAGTCAAGTACTCTCTCATACCATTGAACTCACATCCCTACTACAAATCTTTCAGAATGACGAGTCATGTACTCTTCTATACCACTTAACTCGCATGCCGACTTCAACTCCCCCAGATTGTCAAGTTATGTACCCGCATGTATCGCTGAACTTACACTCTGATCACTACAGATGAATCTATACCGCATCTTTTGGGTAGTAAGTCATGTATGATCATACCTTTGAACTTTCCTCCTAAAAAGAGCTTCCTCCTTATAATCTAATACCCGTACTTTCAGTGCACAAAAAAGGGTAATAGATCCACAGATTTTCCGAAATAACCACATCGATGTTACCTCTTAGTTGTTTTCCTTCCATCAAAAACAAAATGCCCTGACATAGAACCTCCATGTCCTCATTACCTCTGAGTTGTTCTATATTCCCTTTATAGAGCCCACTCCTGCCACGTCCTCATTACCTCTGAGTGGGAAGGCTCCATCGAAGAAACCTTCATATTTGCCATGTCCTCATTACCTCTGAGTAAGTATGTCGGTTCCCTCCCAACTTATTATCCGTATCCAGGATCAGGGTACGCCAAGGATAATAGGTCCACAAAAAGTCTCTCACATGACTACATCTCATGAGCAAGTTGGAAAAGTCCTCTATCATTTCATTCAGACCAAAAAGAAAAAGATTGCATTGATGTCCAAAAGAAGCAAAACACAAACTGCGGCTAAAGATAGACAGAAATATCAAGACAAAAGACGAACATTTGTAAAGAGCCCACAAATCCTATTTGCGGGGGCGCATATACCAATCCCTCAACCATTTTGCATATGAAGGATGTACTTGAGCAAAATCCTCGTCCGAAGTAGGAAGGTCAGAACTTCCAGTACTACCGTCGTCAGACTGGGGCTCCTCCTTTACACCAATGGGCGCTAGCTCTCATTTATGTTCCTCCATTTTTGGTATTACCTCCTCCTTAACAAGCGACGACTCTTGTTTGAAAGGGGGGCAGCAGCTCTTCCTTCACAATGATCTCAGCCTTCGGCAGGGTTGCTGCAAAAATCATAGATAAAAAGAAACAACGTTAAAAGATGGCCTGGGCCTTATACAGTACAGTCCAAAAAGGGGCTTATACGGTCCAGTTTGAGAGGGACTCATGCGGCTCTGTTCGAAGGGTCATCATGCGGTCCAGTTTGTAAAGCGTCTAGGCGGCCACTGGACAACTCCCATGCGGCTCGGACATAGGATATACCCTATGCAGCTCGGACATAGGACGCACATGTGGCCCAAACAAATTGAACAGAGCCGACGAAAACGAGGAACACATTAAAGGCTTGTGCATAAAGCATGCAACAGAGCCGTCTTTGTTTCAAAAGATACGATCTGCCCCTAACCCTTACCAGCAATGGGGGGATAAACGTCGGGGTGGACTTCAGGCGCTGGGGCTGACGAAGAAGCCACACACTTTCCCTTCGCCGCGGCTGTGGAAGCTTTGGGGGCCATTGGTGATGATGATCGAAGAAGAAAGAACAGCAGCTTAGAGCAAGAGAAGAGGAAGACAAAAGATGGCAAAGAAGTTTCTCCATCCTAACAGCACCTTATTTATAGGCAGACATAGGAAGGGGTACGTGGACCGATAAACCGCTTCGGGTCGTGTGCTGCAGGCAAAATCGACTCATCGAATTTTGCTCCCTCGCTCATAAAGAAGATTCTGTTGGAACAAAATCATAAAGCACAATACTCTAGAGGGGGGGTGAATAGAGTAGGCAGCAGAATATTGCTAATTAAAAAATGTTAGCAGCAAGATCACAGAATAATAATCACAACAAAGTAAAGTAAAGGCAGAGATAAGAAAGCAAACGCAAAGACAGCGATGTATACTGGTTTCCCTCTGTTGAGGACTAATCCAGTCGGTAAAACTCTTGCTACCAGTTGAATCCACTATTGGCAAAACTGTAAGTTTTCTTACGAAGTCCTTGCAACTTCTACAACACGAGCTTTGATACGAAGAACTCGTCCAACTTCAAATGTGAAGAGGTATTCTTCAATCAAGCCTTCTGATTACAATCTCTCAGAAACTTCTAGACCGCATCGCACTGGCAAATCGACTAGAGGATTGTAATTGGCTTGGGATCTGAAATTTAAAGCTCAAGAAAACTCTTTGGAAGACTGAAAATATTAGATAGAGAGAAGATTAAAAGTGAATGAGTGAGTTGAAATGATCGAAATCCTTCTCTATTTATAGGAATTCCAAAGACAGAATTCTGGAAGAATTCGGGCAGAATTCGGACAGAACTCGATGAGGAAATCTCGGTCAAATCCGCAACTGCAGGAGGACCAAGTTCCAGAGAATTCAAAAATCAAACGGCCACCAATCGAACTCTGGCCGAACTCTGGCCGAGTTCTGTCAGGGTTAGGTTAGGTTTTAAAAATTAGTTTTTGGGGATTTTTGAAAATATTTTTGAAAACCTTTTTTAAGCTTTTGTTTAAAAGAATATTTTTCAAAACAAAGGACATTTTAAAAGTATTTTGAAAACATTTTAGAATAGCCTATTTGCCAGTACGACTCGGTGTACAACGTATTCCTAGACTCAATAAAATAAAAAATACATTGCTTAACGGAAATACAGACTCGAACATGCAAACATAGCTTCGGTCTTGAACGGTGTAGATAGCTGTTCTTGTTCATGTCCAAGAGTCTGATACATCCTGACTAGCTTCATATATCCAGACAGAGTTTGATCAATTATTAAAATCAGTTTGACCATGACCAATGGGCCAACAATCTCCCCCATTTTGATAATTGTCAAACTATGAATGATATAACATTTAAGCTTGAATTATCTCAAAAGAATGTTAGATCTTTATTTTCTCCCCCGTTGTCATTTAGCAAAATAATTGTAAAAGAGTAAAAACGCCCCCGCAATCAATGCATAAATAACAAACAGTAAAGAAACAAAAAAAAAATTAAACATGAGAAATGATAGAAATAGGAAAGAAAAATTTGCATAACATCACAGGCATGTATTTGTATTCAGGTAGTTTATAATAAACAAAGAATTATCTCACAGGCAGTTTATAGTAGAGAAGCAGATAAAGAAATGCTAAGTAAATAAACTGATGTGAATCATAAACGAATAAAGATGCAGATAAAGATGTTCAAATGACATCAAATACAACAAATCCAGTACAAGTCCAAAAAAAATACTGATAATAAAGTCTGAAAATAGAAAAACTTGGAATATCAGAGCATTTCCAAGTGTACAGTAGATAATGTCTAAGTCTCAAAAAGAAACATATCACAACTCCTCATCATCATCATCATCATCATCAGTATGATGACCAGCATGTCCAGAAGGACCAGCTCCAGAGGTACCCGTGCCAGAAGGGTGAGAAGGAGCGCTAGTGTAAAACTCACCAACATAATCACGAGGAGGAGCACGGTCAGAACGGTACCAATCATATGCGTTACCGGGCTGGAAGTAGGCATGAACAGCCTCATCCTCACAGCGGTAACCATAGTAAGCTGGATCCCTAGGGATGGAACCGGCTGAATGTCTAGTCTGGGCAAAACGAAGATCAGCTGATGAGTTTGCAATCGCCTGATAACGGGTGACGTCGCGGAACTCAAGCCCGCGAGCCATGTCCGTCATAGAGATGTACAAATCTGAAAGGTGCTGGTGTATGCCCTCAAATGTCATAGCATACTGCTGAGGAGGTAGAGCAGTAGCATGAGCAGGAGGAGGAGCAGATGCAGTCATACTACGACGAGATAATTTGAGAACCTTGGGCTCAGGGTCTTGAGCACAAGTAGATAAGTCAATATCGAAAGGCTGGAAGATGCGTGGGAGAATCATCGCATAAGAGAGATTTCTATCTCTTGCACGACAACGTCCCATCATCTGAATAATGGTCTTAGGAGCAGAAAATGGAATCCCCTTAAGAATGTGATACATAGCAGATAATTCAAGAGACGTGACATCATCCTTCGAAGTAGACTTTGAAAGGAGAGTAGAATAAATGATACGGTGCAATTCATAATTAAACAAGTTCAGGTTGTTTGCCTTGAACTTTCCAGAGCGAACTCTATCTGGTGTACAAAGTTCAGCTTTGAAACTGGTATGTGTCATGCCTTCGGGGAAATCAAACTCAGTGATGTCAACAAGCGGTTCACCTTCGTTGGGAATACCAAGGATCTCCGCTAAGAGAACATCATTGAAATTGATATCTAATCCTCCAACACGTGTGCTTACATAAAAAGTGATTAATATGATATTACAGTAAAATAGTCTAATGGCATTAGTTGCTACGGGAAAATAGAGTTTAACAAAATGCTGTAACCCTAATGCCTCAAAGAAATGGCGATGATCAGGAAATACAGTCCACTTGATGGGTGCGCCTGTGCATATGGATCTCATGGAGAAGTCTCCATACCACAGTAAGGCTTGGTCTAGGGTTTGAAAGTAAAACCCGTCGAACGCGCTGTCGCTAGATTAGATTGGCAAAAATAGGGAATTAGTAGGTGGATCCGAAGATGAACCTTCCTCACTAGGGTTGGTTGTCTTCTTCCTCTTAAAGGGGTTGAATCCCTTAGGTGCCATTTGTGCAAATAGAAGTAAATGTGCACTAATTGAAAAGTGGAGAAGGATGGAGTTATACCTCCCGAAATCAAAGTATGTCGAAGAGAACGACGAACTCCGTACGAATCCAAAGTTTGTATTGATTTCACCACTTGGATTAGAAGATAGGGAGTGGTGAAGAACTAGGGTTCGGGGCTCCTTCGCGGCTGCTGTTGCTGGTTATGATGTAGTTTAGAAGCAATGAGGAAGAAAGGCTCTCGGGTTCTGGTATATATAACCTGACACCCTCAACCGAACTCAGGCCGAATTCGGTCCGAAGTCTGGCCGAATTTGCCTGGGTTTGGTTTGAAATACTTTCTTTTTCATTGGCTCATTTCAAATATTTAATTCAAAGATTAGTAATTTCAACCTTCAATTAACATAATTAATATTATTTTATAGATTAAATATTATTACACAGTGACTGTTTCAGATTAGTTGTAGGAGTACTGTCCCAGCTGGCGGAGGTTCACCGGGGAACTCTTAAGTACCGCTTCCCTTCAACCGTAGTTGTGGTGACAGACAGACTCTTTATTGGCTTGTCTCTGACACAGTTTTTGCGTATTTGAAATATAATCATAAAACAAAATTAATTAATATTATTGACGTCCAAAATTCCTAATTCTCGACGTAAATAATTGAAACGATCTTCTGCTAGAGGTTTTATGAAAATGTCAGCTAATTGATTCTCAGTATCTATGTATACAAGGTCAATATCTCCATTTTGATGATGATCTCTAATAAAATGATGTCTAATCTCGATATGTTTAGTACGAGAATGACATACAGGATTCTTAGTCAAATTAAAAGTGCTCGTGTTATCACAGAAAATGGGAATATGTATATAAAATAAATCATAGTCTTCCAAGGTTTGTTTCATCCACAAAATCTGAGCACAACAACGTCCTGCGGCGATATACTCAGCCTCTGTTGTTGATAGGGCTACAGAATTTTGCTTCTTACTAAACCATGAGACTAAAGCCTTGCCTACGAAATGACATGTGCCACTGTTACTTTTTCTATCAACTTTGCATCCGGCAAAATCTGCATCCGAATAACCAATAAGGTCAAAGGACTTAGTTTCGGGATACCATAAGCCAACAGTAGAAGTGCCCTTAAGGTATCGAAAGATACGCTTAACTGCGCACAGATGTGATTCTTTTGGATTAGCTTGAAAACATGCACACAGGCAAACACTAAACATTATATCTGGACGACTAGCAGTTAAATAAAGTAAACTACCGATCATACCTCGATACTTACGTGTGTCGACCGGCTTGCCTTGTTCATCAATATCAAGCTTTGTTGAAGTTGCCATCGGAGTGCCAATAGGTTTGACATTGTCCAGATCGAACTTCTTTAGCAAATCTTTTGTATACTTGGCTTGATTTATGAACGTCCCATTGTCAGTTTGTTTGATTTGCAGTCCGAGAAAGAATTTCAGCTCTCCCATCATGCTCATCTCAAACTCATTCTGCATATACTTAGAAAATTCTTGACATAGAGATTCATCTGTAGATCCAAATATGATATCATCTACATAGACTTGTATTAAAAGAAGCTTACCATTAAAGGACTTAATAAAAATTGTAGTGTCAACCTTGCCTTTTGAAAAATCATTGTCAAGTAGAAAAGAGCTTAGACGATCATACCAAGCACGAGGGGCTTGTTTCAAACCGTACAAAGCTTTCTTCAACTTGAAAACATGATCAGGGTTTTAAAAATCTATGAAACCTGGAGGTTGTGCTACAAAAAACTTCTTCTTTTATAAAACCATTCAAAAATGCACTCTTAACATCCATTTGAAATAATTTGAAATTATGAAAACATGCAAATGCACATAACATGCGAATGGATTCTAATCTCGCAACTGGGGCATAAGTCTCATCGTAGTCGATACCTTCTTCCTGATTGTATCCTTGAGCTATGAGTCGAGCCTTATTACGAGTCACTAAACCATTCTCATTTAGTTTATTTTGGAATACCCAACGGGTGCCAATGACCGGACGATCAATAGGCTTGGAAACAAGTTCCGAAACTTGATTCCGTTCAAATTGGTTTAATTCCTCTTGCATAGCATCTATCCAAAAGCTATCACTACATGCTTCATCAATAGTTTTGGGTTCAAGCTGTAAAATAAATGCAACACTAGAAACAATATCATTACTGGATGTACGAGTACTTACACCTTTGGTAATGTCACCAATTACCAAATCCTTTGGATGATCAGCCGTAAATTTTAATCTTTTCGGCAGACTCTGAAGGTAGCTGGTTCCTGGATCTTCTCTAGGAGGATCAGCTAGTGCCGAGCTTGGTTGAGAATCAGCTGTTGTTGAGCTTGGCACAGTTGGATCTTCGTCATTGTCATCGATAGTCATTTGATTCAGTTCATCAAAAGTGACGTTGATTGAATCTTCGATGATCATGGTTCGTTTGTTGAAGACTCTGTATCCTTTGCTCTTGGTCGTATAACCTAAAAATATACCTTCATCGGCCTTTTCGTCAAACTTTCCCAAATTGTCTTTTATATTGAGAATAAAACATTTACAACCAAATATTCTAAAATAAGAAACAGATGGAATTCTATCAAACTATAACTCAAATGGAGTCTTCTTCGATTTGGGTCGAATTAGAACTCTATTGAGAACAAAATAAGCTGTATTGATAGCTTCAGCCCAAAAATATTTGGGTAGACTAAACTGATTTAACATTACTCTAGCCATTTCGGATAGAGTTCTGTTCTTACGTTCTACAACTCTATTTTGTTGTAGAGTCCTAGGGCAGGAGAACTCCTGTACAAAACCATGTGTGTCACAAAATTGCTCAAACTCTGTATTCTCGAATTCGCCTCCATGATCGCTTCTAATACGAGTGATCATGTAACCTTTTTTATTCTGAACTTTCTTGCAAAAGGCGACAAATTCGGATAATACATCATTCTTGCGTGTCAAGAAGTATACCCACGTGTATCTAGAAAAATCATCTACAATTACAAAAGCATAAAGTTTACCTCTGAGTCTAGCAACTCTGCTAGGACCAAATAAGTCCATATGAAGCAATTGTAGAGGTCTAGTAGTACATACTGCGTTTACTGACTTGAATGTGGATCTGGTAGCTTTGTTCCTTTCACATTGGCTGCATACCGAATCCTTCTTGAATGTAATGTCCGGTAAACTGCGTACTAGCTTCTTTGTGGATAATCTTGATATTGTGTCCATATTTGCGTGACCGAGTCTCATATGCCACAGATGACTCTCATCGCTTTTAGCCATTAAGCATCTCCCTGAAATGTTAGTTTCTTCCAACAAATAGAAAACATATATGTTGTCTTCCCTGATACCTTCAAAGATAGTACTACCAGTTGAGCTATCAACTATAGTACATTTGTCTTTACCAAAGTTGATGCCATAACCATGATCAGCTAGATGACTTACGCTGAGTAGATTATGTTTCAACTCGGTAACCAGACAGACATCCTTAATCACAGGATAGGGAGACTTATCAACATCACCGATACCAATTATATACCCTTTCAAGTTATTACCGAAGGAGACATAGCCTTCCTTCTTTTTCTTCGATAGTGTTGTAAATAGTGTAGCGTCACCGGTCATATGCCGTGAGCAACCGCTGTCGAGGATCCATTTGCTTCTAGCATGTGAAAGGTGTTCCACCTACAAACCAGTTTGTAGATGAAACTTTTGGTACCCATTTCTTGTAGGGTCCTGAAATGTTAGCCTTTGGTATCCAAGCATAAATATTTAAATCAACCAGCTTTCTGATTCTACATGCAGATGAAATATGACCAATGAGGCCACAATAATGATATTTTGCATATCGAGTGTTGAAAGCTGAGTTGTGTACATGGTTGGTAGGTTTAGGTTTTCTAGTATAGAAGAAAGCATACCTATAATCCTGTTTGGGCTTAACCTTTTGGGGTAAAAGTTTGATAGGGTTAGGTCTGACAGTGTTTGGCTTGGGAATGTTCCGATTTTTCGGTAAGTGACACGTGTTAGGGAAGGAAGCAGCAGTCTCAGGCTATTTTTCTAACCTAATTTCTAATCTTTTGGAAGTGTCATACAAATTAGTATAATCAGAAGTGAGTGTTTCCATTCTGATTTGTGCACTTTGAAGACTTTTCTTCTCTTTAGAAAGTTCTTCCTTGAGTTGGTCAATAACTTTGTCTTTCTCTTCAGATGACTTGGTAGACTCGTGTAATAAGAGCTTTATTAAAGAAAGCTCACCAGACTCACTAACATTATTTCTAACCTCAGCTAGTAGGTCGGTAAGTCTACCTATGTCACCTTTGTACTCTTTGAGTACCTTCTTAGAGGTCTGATACTCGCTACGCAGTTTTTTGTAATCAGTCATCAGTTCACTGAAGGCATCTCCTAATTGCTCAAAGGTGAAGTCATCATAAGTATCAACTACAGGTTCAATAGGTACCTGATCGGATGCCATAAAGCATACGTTTGCAGCGTCTTCTGATTGTTCGTCTTCTGAGTCGCTGGCTTCTCTTTCATGCCATATGCTGGTGTTGGCATACTTCCGTGATGTTGATCTTTTCAGGTTCCCTTTTTCATACCTGTTGCTCTTCTTGCTTGATGATGAGTTTGTAGGACAATCTTTCTTCATGTGTCCCTTCTTCTTACAGCCATAGCAGACAGCATCATCTTGATACCAGTTGTTCTTGTTGTTTTCTTTGGCTCTCTTCTCATGTCTCATGAATCTCTTGAATTTCCTTGCTAGGAGTGCTTGATATTCAGCATCAGATTTACTGCTATCTGAGTCACCTTCAGCAGCATTTCTGTGCTGAGCCTTGAAAGCGATCATCTTCTCCTTTGGTGCAGGCTCTTCAAAATCTTGTAGCTCCAGTTCATGAGTGAATAGCTTACCCATGAGTACTTCGAGGGACATAGTTGTGAGGTCGTTCCCTTCAATGATTGCAGTAGCCTTTGGAATCCAGTTCTTGGTAAGTGCTCACAGGAGTTTGCGAATCTTTTGATGGTTACTGTACTCTTTGCCTAGGGAGGACAAAGGATTTACAATATCCAAGAATCTTTCAAACATTTGAGTAACTGTTTCGTTGGGCTTCATCTTGAACACCTCATACTCTTGAGTAAGTCTGCTGACTTTAGATTCTTTGACTAGAGTCGTGCCTTCATGTGTGACTTCAAGTAGCTTCCACACTTCATTAGCCGTTGTGCAGATAGATACCCTATTAAATTCAGTTCTGTCTAAAGCAACAAATAGAGCATTAATAGCACGTGCGTCAAGACTGGCCTTTTTCTTTTCCTCCTCTGTATATCTGCTATGGGGTTTTTCAACTAAAACTCCATCAACATTTATACGAGGTCGCTTTTGATAGCCATCAATAACAATAGACCATAAATCAAAGTCAAGAGATTTCAAGAAGAAACTCATCCGTGTTTTCCAATAGGTATAGTTCGTACCATCAAACAGTGGAGGTCTGTTTGTGGCCTGGCCTTCACTTGTGAATTTCACAGTTGCCATGTGTTGTGATGTGATCTATATAACAGTTAATTAAAATAAATAAATAATTGCACTGTTACCTTTGCTTTTCCTGTAACACTAGCTCTGATACCAATTGTTGGAACGAAATCGTAAAGCACAATACTCTAGAGGGGGGTGAATAGAGTAGCCAGCGGAATATTGCTAATTAAAAAAATGTTAGCAGCAAGATCACAGAATAATAATCACAACTAAGTAAAGTAAAGGCAGAGATAAGAAAGCAAACGCAAAGACAGCGATGTATACTGGTTTCCCTCTGTTGAGGACTAATCCAGTCGGTAGAACTCTTGCTACCAATTGAATCCACTATTGGCAAAACCGCAAGTTTTCTTACGAAGTCCTTGCAACTTCTACAATGCAAGCTTTAATACGAAGAACTCGTCTAACTTCAAATGTGAAGAGGTATTCTTCAATCAAGCCTTCTGATTACAATCTCTCAGAAACTTCTAGACCGCACCGCACTGGCAAATCGACTAGAGGATTGTAATTGGCTTGGGATCTGAAATTTAAAGCTCAAGAAAACTCTTTGGAAGACTGAAAGCTTTAGATAGAGAGAAGATTGAAAGTGAATGAGTGAGTTGAAATGATCGAAATCCTTCTCTATTTATAGAAATTCCAAAGACAGAATTCTGGTAGAATTTGGGCAGAATTCGGACAGAACTCGATGAGGAAATCTCGGTCAAATCCGCAACTGCAGGAGGACCAAGTTCCAGAGAATTCAAAAATTAAACGGCCACCAACCGAACTCTGGCCGAACTCTGGCCGAACTCTGGCCGAGTTCTGTCAGGGTTAGGTTAGGTTTTAAAAATTAGTTTTTGGGGATTTTTGAAAACCTTTTTGAAAACCTTTTTGAAGCTTTTGTTTAAAAGAATATTTTTCAAAACAAAGGACATTTTAAAAGTATTTTGAAAACATTTTAGAATAGCCTATTTGCTAGTACGACTTGGTGTACAACGTATTCCTAGACTCAATAAAATAAAAAATACATTGCTTAAAGGAAATACAGACTCGAACAGGCAAATATAGCTTCGGTCTTGAACGGTGTAGATAGCTGTTCTTGTTCATGTCCAAGAGTCCGATACATCCTGACTAGCTTCATATATCCAGACAGAGTTTGATCAATTATTAAAATTAGTTTGACCATGACCAATGGGCCAACAGATTCATCCAGGGCATAAAATCAAAATATTTAATGAGCCAACTCTTGGGATTCCCCAAAAGACGGCTCTAAAAAAACGAATTAAGGGTAATTAATGAGGAGCCCATGCGGCTAGGGAGTCTATGCGGCCAAACAAGCCATGCGGCCAAGAACATCCTATGCGGCCAGCGGAGGTCATATAGCCATGCTTCTTATTCAAAGTATTCCAATTTTTTAAATTGAAAACTTTGAAGGGGGTCTTGTAGAAGCATGGAAAAGAACAGAAGAAGCCCATGCGGCTCAAAACAGAAGATGCCCATGCGGCTCAAAACAGAAAAAGCTTGTGCGGCTTAAAACAGAAGGAGCGTCATGCGGCTCAGAAATCTATCAGAGCCTCATGCAGTTCAGAAACTCTTCAAATAACCTCATGCGGCTCAGGAAAGAATCACGTGACCCTATGCAGCTTTACAGCTG